>JAFMSR010000442.1:0-47500 GCA_022818135.1 Saxidomus purpurata
AGAACGATATTGTTGATTAAATTAAGTAATATGTATATGATTATTTTTTTTCATAACCAGTGACGAATAAGTTATTGATTACACAACTACACAATGTGTGTATTATATATTCTAAATAGTTTTGCGAACATAAAATGCAATGTATGGGGATCATAAATATATTCACAAAATATCCCTTTTAATAAATAATTGCAATAATTAATAAATGCTCTAGAGAAAATCCATTTCTTTTTCTAACAACAACCACGGTACAAACGTATGCAAACGGGGGTTTTAATACTTGTCAAATGAATTAATACATAATTTAACAAAGAAAGTTGGTCCAGCATACCCCTGTCCCTTATCAAAAAAGGTGTTGAATGCTGATTGGTAATAAACAGTCGATTACAATATACAATCAAACGCGTGCAACAATAAGTGCCATTTTTACACTAAAAAAACGCACTTTGAAAGTTACAAATATTTTATTTTATAACTCCGGAGAAAAATGTTTAATCTAGAAACACTAAACACTGCACTTAAAGACAAATATACAGAAACACGTTTTGACTATCAGTTTTAACACGGACCTATATACACATGGATTGGCAACTTCCGAAAATCGATAATGCGATATCGGAGTAAATGTTACCCATCATGCTTTGCGCGCGCTCGGTGTTTTTCGGAAATTTTCCGATTTGTGATATTCGGCAGGTGACGCCATACTTTTTGGTACGTGGCATTCCCTGTTTGATATTATTTTTGTTTTTTTGACAAAATTTTCAACAAACAAAATCGATAGTAGTTACGCCTTACGAAAAAAGATTAGCTTGGAATAAGACAAAAGTTGCATAAACAAAGAAAAATACAAACTATTGAGCCATACATATTGAAGTAGACACGATTCAATTTGATTTATTGTTTTTCCCCGATACGTTCAAAGATGGAGGACGGCGGGAAGCTTCATTCAACATCGCGCTGACAAAATTTTCAACATACAAAATCGATAAAAGTTACGCATTACGAAAAACAGATATAGGTTGGAATGAGACTAATGTTACTTAAAGAGAAAAAACAAAAACCATTGAGCCATAAATATTGAAGAAGACACGATTAAATTTGATTATTTTTCAAGATGGAGGACAGGTGGACGCTGGGAGTTTTCGATTTCGGCAAACCTCGGATATTGTCCATCGATGCTAAAATCTCGCATAAAATCTCGCCATCCGCGATAAAAAGGTTGAACTTGTATAGAAGATACGAGAGTTGCCAATCCATGTGTATATAGGTCCGTGGTTTTAAGAAAGAAGCGAGAAGAAAAACCCTAAACTAACTTTTATTATAGGTGCTTCTAAGGACAAAATAATTAATAAATCGAAAATCATTTTTTAATAGGTAAACTACTGTTAATTGAAATTGAAATTTATAACAATATTAACCGATGTTTGTTTGTAGCGACGAGCTTCTTTTTAAGGGTGAAAATTATGATTAATGGATTATTTGTAAATAAACTTTGAAACTTTGAAAAAAAAATTAAGTTCTCGGCTTTCTACAACCCTGTTTTGTGAATACCTTAATAAAATATGACTTACCATTCAAAGAACGAAAATAATAAATATAATATACTATACTTTGAATCCGTGAGCTTTCTAATGTTATATATATTTCAACTGACGAATCTGATATTCGTGAACGAACGCTCATTTTTAACATTAAAACATATACACTTCCATCAATGAATATGGCAAAATTATACGAAATAATAAAGCTACAACTGTCAGCTTTTATTTTGTACCCAAATTATTTCAATATGTTAATAGATGAATAAGTTATGGATGTACTCGCGATACCCATTTTTTAAACCCGGATAATCTGAAATCTGAACTGATCGTTCATTTTTGATATCAAAACATACATATTTCATCTGCCAAATATATCAAAATTATACATGTACACAAAGCTGTAACATTCAGCTTTTATTTAGTGCTGATATTATTTCAAAATATTAACAAATGAAGAAGTTATGAGTGGATCCGTAACACCCTCTTTTTTCCCTATATAATCTATATTGGATCCGGATCCGGATCCGCTGGATCCGCCGTTTACACCTGACCCTTACTTAGTTCCAAACCTGATGCATCAAACTTATCAAGGAACTACAAAACCAAATAGTTTGACTGGTACCTGATTCTTTTATGGCACTTCTCTCTTCTTCCTCCAATTCTTTCTCTGGACTGGTTTCTAAAATGAAAGTATCACAAATGAAACAGCACACTTCAAAGTGTAACAAGCATGTAATATTGCAAAAGCTGCAGTGTATGCTCGGTAAGTTAAAACATAGTTTATTGCCAAATAATCAGCAAATGGTTTCAGCCACATAAGCTTCCCACTTATAAGCTGGCCCTCACCAATACAAGTACAGAAATATGTTTAGTTTGAAACTGTACACTACTCTTAAATTTCATATACACTACTTTTACCCCCTCCCACTTCCCAATTTAGATTGTTTCAACCCTACACCAGTTTTGCATAGGTATTAGCAAAGAAACTGTAGACTACCTCCTGCCTACTGTGGGGCCTCTTCTAGTTCTATTTCATCCTCTGAAGGTAGATTGCCAGCATCCACGTCCTCTTCAAGTTCTTCAGCTTCAGTAAACATTATAAACAGTTGCATTATAAAATTCTAATAACTTTCGTTCTACCAAAATCTTAAAAAGTCTACTTTGTTTTGTCAACATGTGAGTAGTGTTTGTTTAAAACTACTTTTGTTTGAAATAAGATGTTTCATTGAGGCGTTGCATTCATGTCTAGCAAATATCTAACACAAGTTATCAGTGTCGAAAGATGTACCACAGAAGTGCTACAAATTTTGGTAATTTTCAATAATACATGTTTAACTTTAATTTATATAGTTTTGATGATACTTTCCAAAAGGTGCACTGAAATAAATCTTTAATGGCTTAAAATCTAAACTGGAAATCTTACATGCCTTTTATAACCATCTCAAAGGGATTTATATATATTTGGATTTTACCACCCTCATTTGTAAACTTACCTTCCTCTTTTCTCCCAAGACGTCCTTGAATATTAATCCTACGCTTTGAACCTCTGTCTCCCTCCTCATCTACACGGTTTTTCTTTCTCTTAAGTCCTTTCTTCTTCTTTTTTCTCATTGACTCGTACTCCTCCTCCCTGCCTTGCTGTATCAACAACCTCTTGAGTAACTTCTTTTTCTCTTTTTTTGACAGTAATTCTAAATCCTCCTCATCAATGTCGGCTTCTTCTTCACGTAAAAGTTTCATCAGTTGTTCATCTATTCCTCTCTTTTTCCTTCTTTCTCTCTTAGAATCAGAATCATTATCTTCATCATCCAACAGTCCCAGTCTCTGCTTTATTCCTGCCTTGCGGTCCTCAATATCTACTTGATTCTTTATTGTAATCTGAGGCAGCATTAGAATGTTTTTACTTTCGCCTCGTCTTTCCCGTATGTCACGTTTTATTCTAATTCTTGAGAGAACATCATCTGCCCTGCTGTTTTTGTTAAGTCTAATCACCCCAGTTCTTGGTGGTTCGTCAGAATCAGTGCTTGGTTTTATACCAAGTCTATCTTTTATTGACCTTTTGCTTGTCTTGTTCTCAAAACGTTCTTGTACAGTTTGCCGTGGAACTTTATCAACTGCTTTGATACCAAGTCTAGACTTAATGCTTGGTTTAGCTGTAACAAAAAATGTTCAGTTGACAAAACCTGCAGCATACAAGCAAGCTATTTATACCACTTGGCTGGCAAAATCTTTTTTCAAAAGCAGTTTTATTGAACAGAGATAAAATTAATTGCTATTGATGTCCCATACCTTTAAACTTTTCATGATTGATACTACATGTATAGAGCAATTGTGAAGTTTCAAGTCAATCCCTTGAGTTATTACTGAGAACTTTGCATTATAGAAACTTACAAGGAACTGAAAACAAGATTAGCTATAATTTGCATTGTTTAGTATGATTGTACTGACCTGGTACTCTAATGGAACTTTTAGTTCTTCTGTCTGTTTTCTCGGGAGGTTCTGTAAATAATACAGATGATACACATTCACATGGATGTTGCACACACAGTTCAGGGGTTGACTTCAATACTGTCGTAAGTCCTATATCTCATATAAGTTGTAACAACCTTGCAGGTAACCCTTGACTTTCTTACATCATAAACAATCAGTGACACAACATCATATAAAAGTCATAGAAGTAAATTTTAGAATAAACACAACTAAGAACATGTTTTAACTGCTTACATAAATAATTGTCTAAGATAACTTAATTAATGAATATTTGGAGCAAGTGTATGCTGATTACAACAGAAAAATAATGGTTTACCTTCTTCGCTTTCAGGGGAGTCAAACTTGTCCTCTTTCTCTGACTCTTCTTCACTCTTGCCACTGTTCTCCCTGTCACTTTCTAGCTCCTCTTCTCCCAGTTCTATATCAATATCATCAGGAAGATCGTCTGAATTGTTTCCATCATCATCTGGAGAGTCACTGCAGTTAAACATTCACAAAATATCAAAACATCAGTCGCAATATAAGTATTACGTAAATGACAAAATTTAATAAATACCAGAAAAAAATGTTATCTATGAATTTACAATTGTTTGTACATTCCTGAAATGACATGTATACATTACATATATGTACACATGTTCATGAAAAACATATTGTGCTAATCTTTTGAATAAAATTTTCATCATTCTCACTATCTATATAAATCAAACAGCTGCTTCTTGATTTTTAACACTTTTGAATGCTTCTGAAAAAATTGTCTAATTTACTCAACAGTTAGTCTGGGCTTTTAGAGTAAAAGAATTTCAAGGACGTGATGTTAGCATAGATGTTGCCAGCCATACTCATAACAAATAAGGTTAATATTGTATATTTTTAGAGATTTATGCAAGAAAATGCCTTCAGACACATGGGTACAGAATGGGCTGTGTTTCCAAAACAACAAAGTGAACTATTGAATATGCTTTGTCAAATCATTTCAAATTATAAAAACTACCTGGAATCACCTTCTTCATCTTGGTTATCTCCCTTTCATCTACAGCAGACTGGTTCTCATCTACAGTTGACTGCTTTTCCTCATCACCTGACTGCTTCTTAGATTTATCAGACTCGGATGTTTTCTTTGTATCAACGTTTTCCCATCTCTTCCTTTTATTTTCTAAGACTGAAAACAGTATTCAATACCACAGGTTGTCAAATGTACAAGATACCTCTTAATTGTTTGTTACTGGATTACTTGGAAACTTCTGTTCATAATAAGTAACATTATTACAGCGAACAAGTGGTGATGGGATCCAACAAGGAAATGTTCATACTTTATTACAATAAGGCTTAAGCTTTATAGGATAAAATATTACGCTCCATATAAACACAACTTTCTCATGTGAATAAATTACTACTAATTGTCAAACAAATCAGCAGATTTATGAAACATCTTTCTGCATAATAATTTTATCTTATTACATTATCTTTCACATGGTGGTAACTGGTTAATGGTATTTAAAAGCTCTGTATCTATTTGTGTTCACCTCAATTTTGTAGATCAACTTACTTTTCTTTCTTTTAGCATCCAACAGTGACTGCAAGGCTCTCTCTCTGTAAATGTCTTCCAATGATTTCACTTCCTCTTCAATAACTGGGCCTGCCTTACTCTGCTCTGCTAAAACATTCATGGGTATTATGAGCACCAGTCTCAACAACCAAAATTTTCAAAAATTAATTATACAAAAGTAACTGTTTTAATCTTTGTGCATAAACAAATCATCGTCACTTAGATGTTGTAACATTTTTTCTCCTATTGTTAAACAAGGCTTAAATTTTCTTACCTCAATCTCAAGTTGAGTTCAAAGATAACAGAAGTAAATTAATGCTATCTCCTACAAATAGCTATGCTCACACCTGTAACATGTAGGATTAGCAGCTGAGACTTCTTCTTAACTTGCTCTTTATATGAAATATTTTTTATAAGCTGAAATATTTTATCTGGTGACCTAACAGGTGGTACATGGTGAAAGACTTTCAATTTCTGCAAAAGGAACAGCATTGATTTTTGTTTCAATACTTATTAAGTATGCTATCAAAACTTTTACGATCAATACATTTAAATCTTTCTATACCTTTCACTTTGACCTTCTCTTCAGTTTTCTGTCTCTACATCTTGGTCTTCTATGTCCCTTTTGTCTTTTTTAATTGAGATAAGTTTTGATCCAGTCACTCTCACTTCCTCTAGCTTGGTCCCTCTATTGCCTGTCCTGTATCTGTTTAAGATCCCCACACCTCTACCACGTTCTGGACTCCTGTGGTAAAAAAGCAACACAATTTCATGATAAAATTGTGTATGAACAGTTCATACAGCACCCAAGAACCATAACTCTCTATTACCTTATTTTTTAATTATCTGCCTGTCTTTCTGTAATTTTTCTGTCAGATTACCTTGCTTTAATATACAATGATTTTATATCCAACTTTGAATATGGGTAATTTTGGCAATGAATAGTAGTGCAATGCACAAAACCCATATTCAAGCATCACCCTCTGAGGGGCATTCATCACTTAAGAGTGACTTGTTTCATATGGTTTAACACCTATTTCAAAAGTGCATCTGTTATTTACGGGCAAGTAGTTAGACAAACAATAGCTCCTGTGAGGTACACTAAAACGCTTGTCACTGTAAGAAACTACCAATTACCCCATAAAAAGAATAGAGTAAGCAGCAAGGCTAGCAGCAAGGCTAGCAGCAAGGCTTGAAACCATGAAAGGTTAAAGTAAATTCAAATCAGCGATTTACCATTGAATCATGGATTCGAAATATTAACACATAACTAGAACTATCTCGTTTGTCTTACCTAGATCTCCTTCTTGGTGGACTTCTACTGGATCTGCGACCAAATCTTCGCCGATCTCTCCATTCCGAACTCTTTGATCGATCTAAACTACTAGATCTTCTCCTGGGTCCAGAACTGTATCTTTCTGCACTTAACGACCTACGCCGTTCTTCTACATCTGGGCTGAGAGATCTCCTAGGACTCTGTGATCGTCGAGGACTGGCCGAACCTTGTTTACGATATGGAGAAGTAGTCCTTGGACTCGGTGATCTGTTGTAAACATATCTTGGTTTTGGATCAGCCCAAGGCTTTGCATTCAGGAAATAATCCAGTGGATTACTGGACTGTAAATTAAAAGCACATTTTTTCATCAATGGAATAAAACAGGCATTTTCAATTTTTAAACATGAAATAATTTTTAACGGTTTCGTTTAAAAGCCAATTAACAAAAGTACTTTACTGGTTGTAACTGTATTCTGCTTGCTCTAAAACACAACTGATATCTTAGATGTGAGAAATGTTGGTGCTGACAGCCACTTCATATTTACTGCAACATCAAAATTCTTTGGTGTAAAATGCTGTGATCTACAAAAAATACATTTTCATTACCCGCACTGGAGGTAGGACAGAAGTTGCAGGGGAAACCACTGGTCTTGTAATTTGTTTCATTGGTGAGCCCTTAATGCTGTCCTGGTCTGACTCTGAAAAACGTAAAAATACATGCAGGAGTTATCAATACTGCCAAAAGTTTAACCGCCAACCTTTACAAGCTGAATGTTTTAATGTTAAACAAGGTGTATAATACCTCATTCCTTAGAAAGCCCGGAACTCTTAAGTACAAATGTAGTACCAAAGAGGAACAAAATAATTTATTCTGTATCGAGAAAACCTGCAATTAACTGGAATACTGTAAACAAAAAGATTCCCTGAACAAGCTTTTGCATAGACGCCTAACCGATATACAAAAAGGGGTTAGACCTTTTCACTAAAATAAAAAAATAAAGGCTCTTAAGTACAAATGTAGTACCAAAGAGGAACAAATTAATTTATTCTGTATCGAGAAAACCTGCAATTAACTGGAATACTGAAGTCAACAAAAAGACTCCCTGAACAAGCTTTTGCATAGACATGGCCCCTCACACCGATATATCCAACAAAGTGCTCGTTGTTATTAGGAAACCTTTTCTCAAACTTATTAACATATATCTTAAATAAAACATACTTCATAGACTGGTACATTATCACTTTACCATACTGAACTGATAATAAGGTTAAAACAGATCATAAAACCAATCCAGGATAATATTATGGTTCACTAGAGCAGAGAAACTAACTCCTATATGCTTCATATACAATAATACTATTTGTGCATTCTACAAACATTCTGCTATTTCTGAAAATTCAAGTACCTTCATTAGGGTTAATAATGACTGGTTCTATCTGCATCATAGGAATATTTCCTGGTACTGGACCTCCAGGATGGTACGGCAAGAAACCTGCACCTCCAGGCCTCGGAGGCACAGACATTGATTGTCCTGGGAACACATGTGCTGGTGGTACATGAGGCCTTGGCCAAGCAGGGCGAGTTGGTGGTCTGTTCCACATGACTGGTACCTGCTGTCCTGAAAAAATACACAAACCAGTGTCTTAACTTTACACCACACTTCTCACCATAGCTGTAGAATTACTGTTCAAAGACTTATCAATTAAAATTGCAAGTTCTTTAGAGTATTGTGGCCCAACAAACCTACCTGATACTGGAGGAGGCTGCGACACATTACTTCCTGGTTTTGATTCTAGCACAGTTGTCACAGGTGCTGCTGTTGGCTGTTTTGGGAATTTGTGACGGAACTGACAGTTAGGCTTAGTACACCCGCCTGGCTGTGTCTCATAGTAACATGGGGTGTTTTGCTGGAATGGTAAAAATGCAAGATTACAATACACATACACCCTATATTATAATTTATCATAAATATGCAGTTGCAAATGTGTGTCAAATAGATGCATTAAGTTAATGTCAACTATTTACCTGCAACAAAATGATAGTATCTAATGTACAAAAACGATTGGAAACTTAAAAATTATACTTGTTCTAGTTAAGGTTAGGATGACTATAAACATTTTGGTTATATTATTAACAATAAATAAATAAATAAATGTTTGACATATCTAGGCCAATATACAAAAGTTGGAACTTTTTCTATAAACAGTGATCCAAGAACAATATTCCCATCCTAAATTTCAAAAAGTTGGTCTTTACTTTTGAGGACTCTTCTAACTTACAGAGCTTAAAAAATAACTGAAATGAAAGGCTTCGATTTTCAAAGTGGTTAAAATATCCAGCTTCTAGATTTAAAGAATGCCATGTAAAGTTTCAAACCTGAAGTTCCATATGTCTGAATGGGCATGGCTGGGCGTGGCACATGTTCGTTCTCCAATTATCACAGGTCACTGTACTGGATTTTGCCACTTCTACATGTCTGAATGGACATGCCGCACCCTACAACCAGAAACATAACAATTCTTTTTTACTTTCCAGCACCTTTAAAAGTTTAATACAAGCTAAAGCTGTAAGATCCTTCAGATGTTTTCATAGTTACTATACTGATATGTCATCAGATAAAGATAATACCATTCTGATCAGGAACATGTATGTATATTACATGTCCACCATCAGAGTAACAATCATTAATTTAAAATACTACAATATAAATGTACACCAAGTCCAATGCAAAGACTAAGACTTCCAAGTATTACCTTAATGCAACTCTGGTAGTAGAAATAGTAACAATCGTCCCCTATCGTCGCCATCGTCTCTGTCCCGTCGGGCGCCAAGTGGATGAAGAATGGTGTCCCCTTACTCTATATCTACGTGATGAAGTGGAAAAAATGCCATCTATTTTATTATTCAATCACTTGACAACAAAGTCACCACAGTCCTGAATGACTTACACATATACACCAGTAACAACACTCTCACACATTCTCTTATAAAACAGAAATCACTGAAAAACTTAATTTCTAAAATAAGTCCTAATAGATGGCTTATCCGAACACTTCTTTTCCTAAGGCAGCGGGCTGGCTCAGACAATCTGCATTACCAAACCTGAAAAGGAAGAGACAAGAAAGACTAAGCACCGTAGCTGTAAACTTCAGTTTTTGACAACAAATATCATATCAAGGTAATAAGTCATTTCTCTATTATTCAAAATATCAACATTTATCTGAAAATTTATGCTATTTTTTTTTTCATTTATTTTAAATGCGCATTTTTTTCAAGTAAGAATCCAGCTGAAATAGGTGTGTGTAAAAAAGGTAGAGGAAATAATAACTTTTAACCCAATACACCAATAAATAAGCATTCTAATGCCATTCTATTGATCTCTTTAGGAGTCTTATCAAAATTTATCCTAATTCAACATATTTATTACCATTAGTTATTTCATACAGAATGGTTTATGTCAATTTTATCTTACCTTTTACATTCTGGCTGTTAGTACTCCATCTGTTGCTTTTGAACTTTCTTCACATTCAATTTTTACTTTATGTACTTTATATTTTGTTATTCTTTTTCTTCTTTAATTTACTTGAAATTTAATTTGACCATGAATTAAAAACAATGTAAAAACTTTCTATGGTCTATGACAAACTGTTAACAAAAATTTATCCTCAACTGATCAAGGTATCCAAAAAGAAAAAACATACAATGACTACTAAACTGTATTTTCATTAACATTGGCTTCTGCCATACCATGTATATTGTTGTTTGTTCTATATATAACTTAAACAACTATCTGTAAGTAATACATGTTGTATATTAAAGAAGACAGACCAAGGTAACAGAATCCTGTAATGGTAAAACATATTTTATATAAGAAAGATTGTGTATTTAATCGTTTATTAAGTTGATTAGCTTGTTTGCCCTTTAGCATGTTAAGTAAATGTAACTATTCTTGGAGTTAAGAAACTTAAAGCATGTGACTTTCACTCAGAAATATGTCAAAAAGTAAAAATTTACCTGCAAATGATACATAGTTTGTATTTATTATACAAGTTGTAGTAATGTATCTTTACATTACAGAGCCATTTTATGATTGTTATCAAATGATCCAAATTTTAAAACAATACTCTAAAGTTTCAGGAGAAAAGTGGACCTTGACATGAAACTTTAAAATCAAAATGCAGAGCAAACATGGACACTAAGTAACAACACTCTCATCCATCAAAGACAATAGATCATCATTTTTAAAGTTAGTTGAACTGAAAAAGCAGAAACAAAACTGGAGAAATTTGTCTTCAGTCTGCTTTTCTCAGAAAATGAACCGACTGACGCTTAAAGAGCCTTAAAAACAACAACAAATGAATGCAAATGAAATTTTAAAAAATAGACCTAACAATAGACAGTCTGTTGGCGCTTAGTAACAATCCATTTTACATGTAACTGATCCATAATGAACATTTTCAGTAGAGGTCAATGCAATGTTAGGAGTTTTGTGTATAATTCTGCCCACTGCTTATATGAGATTTTCTAAGAAAGTTTTCCTTTTGGTGACATAGCCCCTTTCTTAAACAAATTTAGCAAGTGTCAAAGAGGAGACACAATGAAAGATAATTGGTTTGACCTAACGTCTGGCTACCAATATATAGGATTGTTTTTATTTTCTGTTACCAAGCCTTTTTTATTTGACTGACCCAAGTCAACACATTGTTACAGCTCAACACAAGAACGCCTTACAAGTAAGGTTTGGTCTATGAGATACCAGTTAAACATTTTCATTCTTTGGAAAAACATTTCACTGTTTCCACAGTTTCATGGAATGTGGTTAATCGCAAGAAAGCTGACTTCCTTTAAAGAGGCGACTCTACTTTTGCTGAGTGCATGATGCAGTTAACTCACTAAGCTGTCTCGAGACAGCTACACATAAATCAGACTCATCAAGTCTTACTCAGAATCAGTTTTCAAAGTGCATATACTTTTCACTACTGTTTTATGCATCTATCTTTTAAATACTTTTTAAGTAAAGTTGGAAAAGTCAGCTCTTGCAGACACACATACAAGACTTTTATTCTTAGTTTGTTGGAAAAATTATTGATGGGAACTTAAATACTTTGGAAAGTGAAAAAAATACATTTTAGGTACAATACCAATAGCCTGACAAATATCCAATTTTTCTGTGTCATCAACAAATAAAATCAACAAGTAAACCATTTGCCATTCATACTACAACACATACCAGTTTACAGTAAGTTCTGCAAACAAAAATTTATTTTGTATTTTTTTTAACAGCAGCTAAACCACACAGATCAAATTTGATTTACACATTGTTCAAAACAGTCTTTGAACAGTCTGTTAATTTCTCTTACTGTCAAATAAAGACAATGTCAATCATCGCTGTTATGTCTTATTGAATTCATACATGACCTTGAGACTATGTTTATAGACTTAAAGTTCATGTAAGATATTCAGACAACTGTAGCAGACAGTTTCTATATAAGTCAACAATTATCATATGTGTGATGTACCTGCTTTATACATAAATAAAGGAAAATTACATTCATCAAAAAAAAAAAAGTAACACAGTCAGATCTTTAAATAACAACCTAGGCTGGTGGTAGAGACAGACTATGAAGTTTTTAAAACCAAATCTGGTCAAACTCTTTACTGTAAAGAGTACAAAATATTCTTTTCAAAAGCTGTTGTGATATGGGTAACGAATAGCACATGCCACATGCCTAGAAGGTAAAGTATGTGTTATTCTTACAATCATACTCCAACATTCATATTTATGAGTGTCTTAAATTTTTATTAAATAGTTATTCTAAATCAAAGCTTTCATCCATACATCTAATTCTATACTTTGGAAGAATAGTCAACAGTTTAACTTTTAAGCCCACAAAGTAATATTTCTCATAGATTCACATAATTTGCTGTATGTGTAACTCCGTTTATTGCACATGTTGCAAATTCTGGAAATGTTCAAGGTTTATAAGAGCCTTAGGATATGGTTGTCTCTTGTCAGGGGCCTAGACCCCCCCCCCCACCCAGACACCCTCTCACAAAATCTTGCCTTTTCCAAAGGAAACTAGACCCATGACTGAAAGTGAATCCTACCCAAAACCAATGGCACTTTTTGGTTTTCTTTTTAACAGATGAATGTTTTGTCTGTCATATCCAGCGGTAAATAAAGCATCTTGTATCTTGTAAAGAGCTCTTTTCCATGCTTACTTTTTGGGGGAAATGTTTATTTCATCGGATAAAAATTGCATGATACACTGTCCGGTAAATATTTAAACTGTACTTTACATTCTTTTTCATGCAAACACAGTAGCACGAGAAGCTCAATTCAAAGATTTTTATAGGTTCAATTTCTTTCAACATGTGTGTAACTCTTAATAGTAAGTGTGAGTTAGGTCTGAAATTTATGTGAAATAGCTTCTAGGATAATGTCTGTTAGTAATTCAGGCCCTCGTAATGTCACTAACCTGAACTTGATATCCATTTTAGGTAGTAAAATATCTTTTGAATACTTGACTGGAAAGTGGACTCAGAATCTCATAGATGGCATCATCTTTAAAATAAAGCCTGAAATTCCGACTGGTGTCCTTCACCTTGTTCTTATTTGTAAGAGATAATGCAAGTAAACAGCGTTTTGAATTTGATGGAATTCGGCAAACATAAGAAACTTCCTGTTTCGAATAATTCCTTCTATGTCCTTGCCGTCCAATGAATGGGGGTTTACCATTAGTTGCTGCACTTGAACTAATTTGTGTCGTTTACACAACCCTCGATTATATAGAATATATGT
The DNA here is from genome assembly GCA_022818135.1 of Saxidomus purpurata. Lineage (NCBI taxonomy): Eukaryota > Metazoa > Mollusca > Bivalvia > Venerida > Veneridae > Saxidomus > Saxidomus purpurata. Next base: position 13,660 of record JAFMSR010000442.1, read on the forward strand.
AAAATCAAGTAACTCCCAGGCTAGGTCAACTTTGACCCGGGGGTCATGATTTGAACAATCTTAGTAGAGGTCCACTAAATAATACTGCATGCCAAATATCTAAGCTCTGGACCTCCCTGTTCTTGTGAAGATTTTTAAAGCTTTTCCTTTTCGTTGCCATTGCAACCAGAGCTCTGCAAAAATTAGCTTAGATATTTAGTTTGTATCATTGTCTAGTAGAACTTTACCAAGCTTGTTCAAATTATGACCCCGGATCAAAACTGACCCTGTCCTCCTTGGGGTCACTTGACTTTACATATTCTTATGTAAATACACTGAAACCACGAGGCCTACAGTTTAGATATTTAGTATGTAGCATTGCCTAGTGGATATTTCTAAAGATTGTTAAAATCATTTACCATGTCAAAATTGACCCCGCCCGGAGGGTCACTTGATTTCTTACATGCTTATGTAGGCAGAAATTAAAAACTCTTCTTGTCTAGAACCATCATGGATAGAGCTTAGATATGTGGAATGTAGCATTATGTAGTGGTTCTCTATGAATAATGTTCAAATCAGGTACCCCAGATAATTGAAACCAATTGCTATGGTTGACCTTTTGCTATAAACCAATGGTAGCCAGGTGAGCAATATAGGACCATCTTTGTCCTCTTGTCTTGATTATTAGCTCTCATTGCACAAAGTGCTAGAATGAGCTCTTAGGATCGCTTACCGTCCGCCATACGTCGTCCATTCACATTTTTCTTCAAAGAACATCTACTATGAAACCAATATGTCAATGTTGATGTTCCTGGCATGAAGCCCTATCATAGTTGTTCAAATTATTCAATTCCATGCAGAACTCTGGTTTCCATGGCAACGTAAAAGATAAACTTTAAAAAGAAGCAACAACGCCTAGAGCTTAGATATTTAGCATGTTGCTTTGCCTAGTGGACATCTACCAAGATTGTTCAAATCATGATCCCCGGTTCAAAATACAAAGGCTTATACGTGTATAGGAAAAACTTTTAGATTCTTCTTCTGTGGAACCACAAGAACTTTAGCTTAGATATTTTGCGAGTAGCATTGCCTTGTTTAACTCTTCCAAGAGATTGTTAAAATCAGGACCCCTAAGTCAAAATTGACCATGCCTTGGGCGTCACTTGATTTAACATATAGGCTTATATAGGGAAAACTTGAAATATTTTCTTGTCTAGAACAACTACGCCCAGCACTTAGGTATTTAGAATATAGCATTATGTAGTGGTTTAAATCAGAACCCCCAGGTCAAAATTGACCCTTTCTACTAATGATGACCTTGTATTATAGTCAATGGTAGCCAGGTGAGCGATATAGAGCTATCTAGACCTTGTCATAAAAGTTGTCTTGAGGTACAAGACAATCTATGTGTAGATATCAATTTGGCCTTGTCAGATTGAAAATCAAAAATATAACTTCAAAGTTTGTCAGACTTGATAAGAGTAATTAAAATTATAATAAAAGATGCAGACATAGTGTGTGATGTATGGTGTTATAACATTTATTGACATGATAAATTGTTATTGACATAATTGCAATTAGTATGTGTTTCAATTAGCTACTGGTCAGGTTATTTTTGGTGAAATTCTTTTAAATGTAATCACAAAGAGAAGCAAGAATATACAAAATCGTTTGCGCACTGAAGTCATTTTGTTATTATGGAGATAATAAAGAACGAACATACTATTGGTAATTTCATTTTTAGCTCAACTTTTCAAAGAAAAGGGGAGCTATCCTACTCGCCTCGGCGTCGACGTCTGCGTTGGTGTCACACCTTGGTTAAGTTTTACGTACCACCCCACTTTATTTCAAAACTATTAGAGGTATGGCTTTGAAACTTACCATACTTGTTTACCATCATAACCTCCATCTACAGACAAGAGTACATAACTCTGTCAAGGTTTTTGACATAATTATGGCCCTTTTTTACTTAGAAAGTGTATTGAGCTTGGTTAAGTTTTTCGTACCACCCCACTTTCCGAATTATGCTCCTTTTTTACTTAGAAAATACATTGAATATGGGTAAAATCCACTTATTGACTTAACCCTTAAAGATATTGCTTTGAAACTTTGAATGCATGTTTACATCATTACCCCCATTTGTAGGCAAGGGAAGGTTACTCTGTCAAAGATTTGTTTTAAAAATTAAGGCCCTTTATCGACTTAGAAAGTTGGTTAAGTTTTTCGTACCAGTCCACTTTTTGACTAAACTGTTTCAGATATTACTTTGAAAGTTGGAATACTTGTTTACCATCATGATACCAAAACATAGGCAGGAGAAGGTAATTTTGTCAAGGATATTATTTGAATTATGGCTATTTTCGTCTTAGAAACTCAGTTAAAATTTTCATTCTTGTCCACTTGTTCACTTAACCATTTGAGACATTACTTTGAAAGTTGGAGTAATCTGTAAGCAAGAGAAGATAACTCTGTGAAAATGTTTCTTGATTTGTACTTAGAAATTCCTAGTTAAAGTCTTGTGTGCCCTTAACTGTCAAAGTTTTGTTTTATTGGCAAGCACTAAAAACGTCGAGCGCGCTGTCCTACTGACAGCTCTTGTTAGCTCACCTGGTACTTTGTGCCAGTGTGAGCTTTAAGGATGGATGATTGTCCGTCCATCCGTTAATATTTTGCTTCAAATGACATCTCCTCTGAAACCAGTGGGCCACTGTTGATGAAACTTGGCAGGGATGTTCCTTGCAGGAAGCTCTACCAAAATTGTTAATTCTATTCCAAGCAGAACTCTGGTTGCTATGGCAACATATAGGAAAAATATAAGAAAACGATAGTCTGAAACCTAAAGGCCAAGATCTTAGATATTAAGCATGTAGAATTGCCTTGTGGACCACTATCAGAATTGTTCAAATTATGACCCCTGGGTCAAAATTGACCCCGCCCAGGGTGTTGCTTGATTTGTCATAGGCTTATATATAAGAAATAACTTTTTATAAAAATCTTCCTCTCTAAAACTGCAAGGCCTAAAGCTTAGATGCCTAGATATTTAAGATATAGCATTGCCTTGTGGACTTCTACTAAAATTGTTAAAATCATGACGTCCGGGTTGAAGTTGACCCCGCCCTTGGGGTCTCTTGATTTTACATAGGTCTCCATAGAAAATAACTGTAAAAGTTTTCTCCAAATCCACACGACCAAGAGCTAAGGTATTTAGTGTACAGCATTGTCTAGTGGACCTCTACCAAGTTTATTCAAATAACGCCACTCGGGATAATATTGGCCCCGCCCAGAGGGTCACTTGTTTTACAGTAACATATATACGAAAACCTTTAAACCACAAGGTCTAGAGCTTAGATATTTAGTGTGTAACGGTGTCTAGTGGACCTTTTAAAATTTTGTTTAAATCAAAACTTTTTAAAAAATCTTCATCTCCAAAACCACAAGGCCTAGAGCTTAGATATTAAGTATGTAACATTGACTAGTTGCCCTCTACCAAGTTTGTTGAAATCATGTCTTGGGGTCAAAATTGACCACGCCTGCCGTGTCTTTATATAGAGTTATAGGATAAACGTAGCCTCTAGTGAGTTCCTACAGAAACCAATGACTTACCAAGCAACCACTGACTACCTTAGCAACCGGTGACTCCTTAGCAACAGTTGACTTGCCCTAGCAACCAGTGATTTCCCCTTGGAACAGGTAACTTCCTTAGCAACCAGTGACTTCTTCTAGCAATAAGTGACTTCCTCAGGTAGGTGCACTGGTACTCAGGTGAGCAATATATGGCCCTCTTGTTCAAATATCTATTGGTGTTCAATGTCTTAACGATTCCTTTTGACAAAATTTCAAGAAAACAACTTGAAACTAAAAAGGTTATGACGTCTGTATTTGAACGTTTTGAACTCCCCTTGTATAAGTAAATTGAATTTGATATGTGTTAGATTCTAAGCTAGATATTACTTAAAACTCATTACAAAAGTTTTAATATCATTACATCATAAAGTCAGTTACTTACCAAAGGTTGAAAATATAATTGGTGCGTAATAGTGAATACCTATATGTAAACTTGGGATGGATATTGCCAGAAATTTTGTATCGCGACAAACTGCAATAAGCTAGATTGTATTGCGATACGTATTGCGATATGTTGAGAGTGGGTAACTCTTACAAAAATATACTTTAAGTTTTCAAACTTGGTGATAGCATGGTAAAAAAGTAATTGAAACATTCCGTGGGCAAAGTCATGAATGTTCATTTGCTTATTATCGAATAATATGCCGCCCGTTACTACTAAGTGTACTGTCCGTCATTGTCGTCACGGAAAAGGCACACAGCTAACTTCAAATTTCAGCTATTACACGGTGGGGAATCATGTGATCAAAATAATCTCTAAACAAATGTAAATCTATGAAAATGTTAATTTTTGAAGTGTTTAGCACAATCAGAAGGTGATTGTTATTGAGACCTGAGTAGTTCTAAAATACGTTTATGTTGTCATAAGATAGGCTACTTTTATAATCACAGCTGAACAGTTTTCATTATTTTATTACATTTTTCATATATTTACTTTTGTTTAGAGACTATTTTGTTCATGTGATTCCCCACCGTGTATTAAATGAGTGCGAAATGCAGTTTTTTATTTACATAAAAATACCGCGGTAAGGGGTGACACAATACCAGTACTTATCGCGTCTCAAGCGAATTGCAATATAGCGGTATACCTGTTTTATCGCACACCCCTAATGTTTACGGATATGAAAGAGAGCTTTACCTGCTGGTGATATGGCATGTGGCAAGCAAAAAGCTTACACATGGAAACAAACCAAGACGATTCCCTAGACTTATACAAAAAGAAATACATGGAAAGAGCTGACGCAACACATCAGGCGCTGAATAGAATTATATATTTGTTTGTTTATTTTTTGGCATCAGGTAATGTATTGGAGTAAGGCATTTAGAGCATCCTTAATGTCCGCATATCTATGTCCAATTGTGGTTTTTATGAAAAGAACATGAAAATGCTAGATGTAATGGTTAAATTACTTATTCATCGTAGATTATTTCCTTTGATAAACTCCAGTCTTTGCAACATTGTTGACGTGTTTTAGCTTACCTGAGCACAAAGTGCTCCAATCATCATGATAATTTATCAGAATGTCTGTCTTGTCCAATTGTGGTTTTTATGAAAAGAACATGAAAATGCGATATATTGAGAGTGGGTAACTCTTACAAAAATATACTTTGAAGTTTTCTTGGTGATAGCATGGTAATAAAGTAATTGAAACATTCCGTGGGCAAAGTCATTAACGTTTATTTGCTTACTGTGAGTTTTGAGATCGAATAATATGCCGCCCGTTACTACTAAGTGTACTGTCCGTCATTGTCGTCACGGAAAAGGCACACAGCTAATTCAATTTCAAATTTCAGCTAATAAATGAGTGAGAAATGCAGTTTTTTATTTACATAAAAATACCGCGGTAAGGGGTGACACAATACCAGTACTTATCGCGTCTCAAGCGAATTGCAATATACCGGTATACCTGTTCTATCGCACACCCCTAATGTTAACGGATATGAAAGAGAGCTTTACCTGCTGGTGATATGGCATGTGGCAAGCAAAAAGCTTACACATGAAAACAAACCAAGGCGATTCCCTAGACTTATACAAAAAGAAATACATGGAATGAGCTGACGCAACACATCAAAGGCGCTGAATAGAATTATTTGTTTGTTTGTTTATTTTTTGGCATCAGGTAATGTATTGGAGTAAGACATTTAGAGCATCCTTAATGTCCGCATATCTATGTCCAATTGTGGTTTTTATGAAAAGAACATGAAAATGCTAGATGTAATGGTTAAATTACTTATTCATCGTAGATTATTTCCTTTGATAAACTCCAGTCTTTGCAACATTGTTGACGTGTTTTAGCTTACCTGAGCACAAAGTGCTCCAATCTTCATGATAATTTATCAGAATGTCTATCTTGTCTAGGTCAACAGAATGTTTTGTTTATGATTATATATTTTAGGGTTGAATTTTGATCAGATCGGGTAATAAGTAGGTCTATGGTGAGCGATAAAGGGCTATCTTGGCTCTCTTGTTAATAACTTTTTTCTGATTTAACATCTAAATATTAAAAAATAAATGTTCAGATATAGTCATTTACCGGTATATCAATATTTTGCGGGATTTTTTCTAGTGTCTGCCTAGTTTATGGGTGTTTCTGGTAAATAGTCGGCCCATAAAGATCCACTTTGCAGTCAATATAATTGTTTTTATCAGCATAAGTTTACAATTTTTAAAGCAGATGTTATTTTCTGTAGGTTTAATACGCCCGAAGGGACATATTATGGGAGCGCCCGCGGCGGGTTGCGTACGGCGTCCACAAATTTTCCGCTCTCTAAGTCAAACAGTTTTTATCTGATCTTCACCAAACTAGCTGAACATGTTTGTAGAAATAATGTCTCGGCCAAGTTTGATAAATAGCCAAATCAACCCAGGCACTTTTGGATTATGGCCCTTGAATTAAGCCAATTAGGCCAAATTAGCCTTGACCGCTCTCTAAGTCAAACAGTTTTTATCCGATCTGCACCAAACTTGAACAAAATATTTGTTGGCATAATATCTAGGCCAAGTTCTACAACCACCAATCAAATCGCCCGAGGCACTTTTGGATTAAGGCCCTTCAGTTATGCACACTGTCGAATTAGCTTAGTCCGCTCTCTAAGTTAATCAGTTTTTATCTGATCTTCTCCAAACTTGTTGATAATATTTGTGGTCATAATGTCTTGGCCAAGTTTCATAACCAGCAGATCGCCAAAGGCACTTTATGACTTTGGTCCTAATGGTGAAATAAGCATTCTCAGCTCTATAGTTCAACGAGGTGAATTAGCCTTGTTCACTCTATTGTTCTAACAGGTTTCACAATACATATGAGTACCAGATACTGAGTCATGCCTCCTTGACAGGCGTATTTTGTAACAGTTTGACACTCTTGTTTTGTAAAAATATCTTTTTTGGAAACAAATCTTTTTTACAAATCAAAAATGTTTCAGCATTTATGACTGTTCCTTCCATGGACTTCGACAAAATGCATTCCATGTAAGGTCCCGCCTACACGGGCAGTGTCAATAAAGGTATTGCCTCCTGTCATATGCTATCTTCATTTTTCCTGTATGAATCGGATTCATTATGATTGTCGTTAATGTGTTTAACTGAACAAACTATAATAGGTTTCTGCTGGAAAATGTTCCAGACAGTGCTTGAAATAGTTCAGACCTATTTATTTTCAACAGTTCTCGGGCTACACCTTAAAATATTTCAGGCAATGCTAAAATATGTTTAAAAATCGACATTCAATCCATCCTTTGAAGATATTCCGGACTATGTTGGAATTAAGTAACTCTTGAATGTAATCTCTAGTTCCGTTCTTTTGTGTGGGTTTTCTGGCTAGGTATTGAAAATATTAGTTAACACTCTACCCAAATGTATCGTGGTATTTAATAGATATATATGGATATGAACAGTGTCCGTCACGTCTTTTAGTCGAACAGCGAAATTACTCTTGTCCTAACATAGAATGTTTATACACATAGCACATAGTTACTTAACGCAGGTGTCAGTATTGGATGTTAAAATACATCTAGATAGTGTAGATGATTGAACACAACATGTATTTCACTAAAGCATATGATATTATGAAAGTGGTTCAATCAATGAGACTGTCCTGCATGAGACAATGAAATGTGCGGTATACCTCATGTTCCAGAAAGGACTTGGGAGTATGATGGGTCCAGAGACATCAAACAAAGAGATATTGTCACTGGACTCGTGTATAATCCGGGAGCAGGTAGGACAACTTGAGTACTTTTAAGTATCTTCATCAATTGATTTAATAGATAGTTTAGCTATATGTATTCAAAAAGTTTTTAAAAAAACAGATAAGTATCAAAGGTATGAAATTCCAGCATAGACCCGAACATTTTCCGGTATAAGCTTGAACCAATGAAGCTATCTGCATGGAATAAATTTCCATCTGGCCAAAATTATTTAAGTGGTAGCATTTCCTAGTAAGCTTTTCTGGACTGGACCAGTAACTTTCTCGTCTGATTTTTGTTTCTATCACAGCACAAAATATTTGACACATTCATGTAATGTGTAATAAAACAGACTAACGATGATTACGGTGAACAAAATACTTCCAGGAAAATTGAAGATGACATTAACAGAAAACACCAACTTTCTCACACTGCGCATACTCAGTCAAGCCGGTAGACTACAAAGAATGATAATAAATATTTGTGCACTGTTTAGTGACTGTTCCTCATACACATTTTAGCTCACTGAATTTTTAGTCTTTTGAGCAAATTTGAAAGTGCACATCATGAGAATAAAAGCATTAATACTAGGTCAGATTTAAAGGACATTTTTTGAACATCCGTTTTATAACAAATCATGAAACATGGACAGAAAGTTTGCTTTGATCTTTGACCTCTACTTAAATATAGGGACCCAGTCTAGTAAAATTGTATCTCAGATGAAGCAAGTTCAAACCGAAAAAAAAATCGTATCGACGCCAAAACACATCCTTCTGAGCCGATTTTTTAATGGGAGACACCCGTAAACTACCCAAAGACACACGAAAATAGTTTTTGTTTTAATATTTAGACGTCAAATCCGAAACATTTTATTAAAAATACATCTATATTAAGCTAGCAAAGAGCTAGAGAACAAATATATATCACTATGCAAGGAAGGTTATAATCTACGCTGGATAAGTAATTTGGCCATTGCATCAAGCATTTTCATGTGCTTTTTATAATAAAAGAACAATTTGGTATAGATATACTGACATTAAGGGTGGTGTAAATGCGTAGTTCCCAACACATTACCTGATACAAAATAAAAATTGAATTATTGTTAGGCGCCTTTAATGCATCGCATTAATTCTTTTCTTAATTGTTGTCTTCTTTGTGTACAGTCTGGGGAATCGCCTTGATTTGTTTCCATGTGCTACTTTTTTATACGCCTGAAAGGACGTATTTTGGGAACGGCGTCCACATTTTGTCCGCTCTCAAAGTCAAACAGTTTTCATCTGATCTTTACCAAAGTTTGTCAAAATGTTGTCGGCATAATATTTAGGAAAAGTTCGATAACCAGCCCAATCGACCCAGGCACTTTGGATAATGGCCCTTGCTTTATGCAAAATTGGCCAAAATCATATTTTCCGCATTGTCCGCTCTCTAAGTCAAACAGTTTTCATCTGATCGTCACTAAACTTTATTAAAATGTTTGTCGGCATAATGTCTCGGCCAAGTTTGATTACCAGCCAAATCGATCCAGGCACTTTTGGATTATGGCCATTGATTTATGCAAAATTGGCCAAATTCACCTTGTCCGCTCTCTAAGTCGAATAGTCACCAAGCTTGGTGAAAATGTTTATGGGCATAATATCCAGGCCAAGTTCGATAAACAGCCAAATCGCTATAGCAACTTTTGGATTATGGCCCTTGAATTACACAAAATTGTCAAAATTAGCCTTGTCCGCTCTCTAAGACCAACAGTTTTCATCCGATCTTCACCAAACTTCGTCAAAATATTTGTTTGCATAATATCTAGTCCAAGTTCGATAACCAGCAAATCGCACTTTTGGATTATGGCCCTTGAATTGTCGAAAAATGATGAAATTAGCCTTCTCAGTTCTAAAGTTCAAACAGGTTGATTGACCTAGTCTGCTGTATATTCTAGCAGGTTTTACAAAACAAACTGTCAGATACTGAGTTATGCCTCCTTGACGGGCGTATTTTGTGACAGCTGGCACTCTTGTTTTTTTTGTTGCCACATACCATGTCACCAGCAGCTCTCTTTTTTATCCATCAACTTGTACCGGTACAAATTTCACAATTATGCACCAATTTGATTTTCAGCGTTTGATAAGTAACAACGCTGTTATATATCTTATAATTAGCTTACAGTAATATCTACTTTAGAATCTAACAAATATCTAATCCTATCTATTTATACAAGGGGAGGGGGCGGGGGGTAAAAAGCTGCAATACAGACGTCATAACCTTTTTAGTTTTAAGTTGTTTTTCTTGAAATTTTGTCAATACATGTATAAAGTGTTTCACAGATTTTCGAAAATGAAATTACCATACTATGTTCGTACTTTATCATCTCTAATAGTAACAAAGGAATAATCGCTTGAGGTCATAACACTAATAACAATAATATTGTATATATATTGTTGCTTCTTTGTGTGGTTACATTTAAATGAATCTTGCCAAAAATATTATGGCAGTAGCAAATTGAAACACCTATTAATTGCAATTATGTTAATGACATAATTTTCTGACATCATTAAACGTTATGATATCATGCATCATACATTATGCAAGCAACTATTGTTCTTGTTTTGGTTGTGTTCTTCTGTTCGTCGCACTTTTCTGTCCACAGCCATATCTTATCTTGGTACTAGTTTTTAAGATTTAATTGAAACTTGGCATGAATGTATATATGGGGAGGGGAAAGATCCTGGGCATATACTAGTAAATGCTGTCACACAATCCACCTATTTATAGCAGAGTTATGGCCCTTTATTACTTTTATAAGGAAATTTTTTCCTGCTTGAGCTATTTAATTTCCCCTTCCCCAGGATTCAATGGGTAAATTTCATGAAACATAAAAATTAAATCCTTTAAATGGTTTTTGTGTCGACCTTTCGGAGAAAATGCGATACATAAGGATTGCTTTGTCCGTCCGTCCGTCCGTCCGTCCGTCACAAAAACTTAACGTTGGCTATAATTTTGCCATTTCTCAATATTTCTTTAACAAACTTTGTATTGCTTATGACAAAAGGGCCGTGAGGCCGCCAAATTTTGTAAGCAAAGGTCAAATTCGACAGAGTTATGCCCCCTTCTTGTACTTAGTTTTTGTCACGAAGACTAAACGTTGGCTATAACTTTGCCATTTCTTAAGATTTCTTCATCAAACTTTGAAATTGCATTGCTTATGATAAAAGGGTCGTAATGCCGCCAACTTTTGTAGGATAAGGTCATCAAAGATGTCCTATTTTGTACTAATATTTTATCACGAAATCATTAATTATTTTGACAAAGTGAAAGAGGGTGACACAAGTGTTCGACTTAAAACCTATCTAGTCTTATATGTAGAATAACAAAAATATTAAAATTCTACTTCTCAGAAACCTTTTACCAAAATTTAATTATAGTTGGCTGAAATAATCTAATGATTGCTCTGTTGTAATATCCTGGCTGTTACCCCCTACACTTCCTGCTCTCAACCCACTGGAGAATGGGAACCAGATATTTAGAAATTCTTCTTTTTTTCATAAAAAGCTTGTCAGAACTTTGTAATCTACAGCGATTGAAAAAATAAGAAAATAGTGTGTAATTTTTTTTTTCAGAAATGAGGCCCTTAAGATGGATATAGCGCTTTTCTTAAATATTCTATGTAGAAACTTAAGAATATTCTTGTCTTCTAAAACTAGTAGTAACTTACAACAATTAAGTTCTTTTTAATGTAACTTGCATAACAAAAAGGGGCTCAAACAATGGAACACATTTAGAAACTGTATTGCTTCATTCGGCGGGGGTATAAATTCACTGAATTTGCTTGTTTCAATTTCTTTTCTCAAGTCTGACATACTTCGATATCGCCTTTCAGATTTTCATTCAGACATAGGCAAATATCTATCTGCCTATATATTGTCTTGTACCTTCAGACAAACTTTTGTGAAAATCAAGACATAAAAGAAGATAAACCGTTTTGAAAATCAAGTCAACTTAATGCGATGTTGAAGGTTTTCACACCCTAACCAATTATCTATACTGATGACAATGTACATAATAAAAAGTAGTTTGTGGTCAAGTTTCAGCGCAATCGCTTTAGACCTTGCAGAAGATCAACTTTGAACGACTGTCATCTTAGACTATCAGCTCTTCATGCCTTTTGAGAATTTCCTTGTGGGTAATTTACTGGAATGGATTTCTTTGGATGTAACGTAAGACGGAGCTTGATCGTAAAGTGGCAGGCTGAATGTTACATGTAAGTTTTTATTTCAAAATGTGCATTTTCACCTGATAAGCAGAATTACATAAAATACCTTCAGTACTTTAACAGTAAAGCTCCTGATAAGAAATCAGGCAAGGTAGAGTTATGGTTTGTGTACACTGCATTTCCTCCCATTGTGCTCTATCACTGTATGAAGTTCCAAGTAATTTCCTTTAATACTTTTGAAGATAACATAAGGCAATATAGTGTTATGGTTCTTGGGCACTAAGAAAATGTAACAAAAAGACATGCTATATTTCGGAAGGCGTGTCTCGTATTCATTATTTTGCATAAATAAAAGAAAAGTCACACAATCGATTCAAAAGAAAAGTTCTGTAAATTAAAAGTAGTATGTTTAAGATTATAACAAAAGACTGAAACTGTGAAGTTAACGCATTTCACAAGTTTTCCTCAATTAAAAAAAAAAAACAAAAAAAAAAAAAAATTTTTTAATTTTTGTGCCCCCAAAAAAAAAAAAAAAAAAAAACCCCGGGGGAAAAAAGAAAAAAAGCAATTTGTTATTGGTCAAGATGGGACATGTAGTGATGTGCAAGGTTGTTAAGGAGATGGTTTCCAGAGTACAGGTGTAGACAATTGCTGACATGTCCAGGAATAATCTGTGACCTGAAAGGTAACAACATTTCAGATGGTAGAACTGATTGTTTCTTCCTACAGTTTGAGCGTTTAATCAACTTTTGTGATCCGTGCATAACTGCTTTATATTAGTAATTTGACTGCCTGACAGACAAAGACTAACTTACCGGTACTGTGACGACTTAGAAATCACTTCATTTACCAGGCACCTTTAATGATTGATTTTTGCTGATTGGCTGTTAATTACTGATTAATTCATTCTTACTGAGCATCCATCTTAATTACTTGCTGACTTTAGCCAACTGACAGACGTACAATGACTATTGCACTGACTACTACTGTGTTTGATTGAATTGCCTACTGACTGTTAACAACTGAGGGGTGTCTTGTCTTAGCATATACCTTATGTAGCCGAATGGAGGATTACACCATGATCCTTTGGAGTTTCATACGTCTGTCTTGACTGGCCGTATTACGGGATCTCAGCCAAATTAAATAAAAAGCCAAATTGCTTTTAAATTGTCAAAATTGGACGAAGCGTTCTTAATGAATCTTCACTAAACTTGCTGTAAATGTTTGTATTTACCTAATATCTCGGTCAAGCTTGATAGCCAAATCATCCCAGTCACTCCAGCGTTATTGCTAAAGCTGGACCAATTTACAGTTGCCCGCTTTCAACTTCCACCATTTCTAACTAACCTTCCTAGATGACATGAATGTTTATCTACATTATGTCTCGGCAACCTTTGATAATGGTCAAATCGCCCCAGTCAATTTGGGGTTATTGCCCTTTAATTACCAACTAATTCACCATTTCAACATCAATGTTTGAACTCTGAAGAAAACTTTGTGCGAACTTTTACCCGCACAATGTCTCGGCCAAGTTCGATAACCAGCCAGATTGTCTAAGTCAGTACATTTTCAATTTTAATGTTGTATTTTGTGACAGTTAGATACAGAATGAAATCACTCAGTAATCAATAGACCACTATGACAATGCAGTCCAAGACAATAACTCTGCTTACCATATGCAGTGACAATTAATTAAACAGAACACGTATGCACAACTTCTTATGGTGATTAAAATTTATGTAGAAGCGTCAAGTCTGTAGTTAAATTCTATAAAAATATGATCAGTTGGATGGATCAGCAGCTGAAAATCTACATCTGTGTTAAAATAGGCATTCTTCATTACTAATTCTGTCTGTTTACAGCACAAACTTTACACGTTTTGTTTTTAAGTTGCAGTCATTGAATGAAACAATGAAACACTAATTACACTGATTTCCTTGTGTCTTTGTATTTTCAGATACTGTAACATCACTGAAGCCAGTTGAACTGACAGTAAAAGTGCCAGTTGAAACAAAGTTCCGAGAAACAGAACATCTTTTTAATGTTTATTTGTCAAAATCAACACTATAAAATACTGTTTTGATAGAAAGTGGTATGTGCATAAAAGATACACTCCACTTTTTATGCCCCCAAAGGATTGCATATTAAAATCGCACCGTCCGTCTGTCCGCGCATCCGTCCTTACAATTTTTCGTATCCGGGCTGTAACTTTGTCATGCATTGAAGGATTTTAAAATAACTTGGCACAAAGGTTCAGCACATCAAGACGACGTGTCGCGTGCAATACCCATGTCCCTTTCTCAAAGGTCAAGGTCACACTTAGAGTTTGAATGTAATTGAATCCTGCATACATGCAAAAATTCGTGTCCGAGCTATAACTTTGTGATGCATTGAAGGATTTTAAAATAACTTGGCAAAACATGTTCAGCACATCAAGACGATGCGTCGCGTGCAAGGGCATTTTCCTGACTTGCTTTTAGCTCACATGACACAAAGTGACAGAGTAAGCTATTAGATCACTCACCGAAAGTAGTACATTCTTTCACTTTTTCCTTGAAACAATATCTCTGAAACCACTGGGCCAATCTTGATGACACTTGGCAGAGATGTTCTGTGCACGAAGCTCTATCAAAGTTGTTCAAATAATTTCATTCCTTGTAGAACTCTGGTTGCCATGGCAATAGAAAGGAAACTCTTTGCCAATCTTCTCAAAAACCGGAAGGTCCAGAGCTTAGGTATTTGGCATGCAGCATTATTAAGTGGACTCTACCAAGATTGTTCAAGTTATAATCCCCGGCTCAAAATCGATGGAAGGGTCACTTGATTTTACTAAGGCTTATATAGGGAAATCGTCTCTGAAACCCCAGGCCTAGAGCTGAGATATTAGCATGTAGCATTGCCTTGTGGACCTCAACTAAGATTGTTCATTATTATGACCCCCGGGTCAAAATTGACCCTGCCCGGGGGTCACTTGATTTTACATAGGTTTATATAGGAAAAACTTTTAAAATCTTCTTTATGAACACACTAGGCCTAGATCTTTGATATTTAGCAAATGGCATTGTCTTGTGGACCTCTGCCAAGATTGTTTACAAACATCTTCTTCTCTGAAACCACAAGGCCTAGAGCCTAGATATTTGGCCTAGTTGACCACTACCAAGATTGTTCAAATCATGATCCCAAGTCAAAATTGACCTTGCACGCGGGGTCACTTGATCTAACATAGGCTTATACAGGGAAAACTTTAAAAATCTTGTTGTCTAGAACCACTAGGCCCAGAGCTATTTGGAATACAGCATTATGTAGTAGACCTCTATGAATCTTGTTTAATTCAGAATCCCCAGGTAAAAATTGGCCCTTTCTGCTATCGGTGTATTGTAGCCAGGTGAGCGATTTAGAGCCATCTTGGCCATCTAGCTTAGCTGTCAGGATCGCACACTGTCTGTTTATCTTCATCCATCTGCCTGTCCACGTTTATTTCCTTCAAACGACATCTCTGAAACCAATATTGATGAAATTTGACAGGGAAGTTCCTTGCATGAAGCTCTAAAACCAAAACGTTTAGAGCTTAGATAACTAGCGAGGGCCTCTAACAAGAGTGTTGAAATGTGTTAAGATCAACAATAAATCGTACTGGACTGGTGGATCACTTGATTTTACATAGCCTTTTATAAAAAAAAACGTTTTTAAAATTCTCTGAAACCACATGGCCCAGAGGTCAGATATTTGGCTTGTATCATTGCTTTGTGGATCTCTACCCATATTGTTCAAATCATGACATCAGGGTTAAAATCGACCTTGCCTGGGGGTCACTTGATTTTACATAGATTTCTACAGGAAATCTTTAAATCTCTTCTACTGACACTACAAGACCTGGAGTTTTAATACAGTTGGGATGTAGCATTGTCTAGTGGACCTCTACCAACAGTCTTCAAAACATAACCATCAGGTCAAAACTTACTCCACCTAGGGGTGTCACTTGATTTCACATAGGTGTATATAGAGAGAAAATTTTAATTATTGTCTAAAACTACAAGGCTCAGGATATTTGGAATGGAGCATTTTGTATCGGAGACCTCTACTAATGTTTCCAAATAATGAATCCTAGGTCCCTCCTTTGATGCGATTGTTGAATTTGTATAACAGTAAATTTCCTGTAACAAGAGAACCATTCGGACCTGCATAAAGTGGTCTTAATATCAAAATGGTCTTTTTATCGAGACCTAAACGTTTTCTATAAATGGGCTATTTGGTTCCGAAATGTTTGGTTTTAATAGCGAGGGCAGTCCAAATGCCGAGTAGTCGGAATAACGGAACTGTAGAACCAATGGTAGCCAGATGAGCAATATAAGACCATCTTTGTCCTCTTGTCAAAAAAGCGATAGTTGTAAAGTCATCAAACTTGCTCTGTAGCATCCTTGAACTGACCCCTTTCTAAAAATAGAAAATGGTTCTGGTTCATTGCATGCAGAGCCTACTGGTACTAAAAATAAAGAAAAAAATCTCATGAACCAATAGTTGGAAAGTCATCAAACGTGCTGTCTGTAGTATCCTTGCATTGACTCCTTTCTTGAAAAAAGGAATGGTTCCAGTCCACTGCCCACAGGGGCCGCTGTTAGTAAAAATAGAAAACAAAATCCTAGCCAAAAATGTAAAATTCACACTCTGCTAGATCATGTTCTACCTCAAGTTTCCATCGATTCCGCTGTGTTTTAAGCTTCTTCGCTGACCATGAACTTCACGCAGTGTAAGTCATTTATTAAGTCACTCTTAAAATAATGAATGATCACTTTGAACAGTATTATCACATTGGGATCAATCACATTATTCATTTTGTCAAATAAAACTATATAATTTCATTTAAAGAATGGAATGCCCCGAGAAATAATCCAATTTTGTTTTATCAGATCTGTTTGGCTTTCAAAGTGGTCTACCTTCATCTGATCAGTTTCGAGTTCCCCACCAGTCGAAGATCATTGAGGACTGTATGTTTAGTTCTGTCCGTATGTGTCCTGACTAGAACTTCTAAATACATGGACCATTTTTTAGAAAGGGCCCCGGGGGGGGGGGGGGGGGGGGGGGGGGGGGGGGGGGGGGGGGCCCAAAAATAATACCACACAGTTGTTTCAATTATCACAAACTCTGTAACGTAAGGTAACATACCAGTACTTTTGTGTCCTTAGGCTGTGAACTTGAATTTACTCCATTACACATGCAATAGAAGGTGACTTTTGAAAATAACTTCATACATTGGTTAAGTTTTCCGGACCAGCCCGTTACCAACTGGTGTGAGTATTAATTTGAAGTGAATACTTGTACCATCTGATCCCAAAACTGGGCGGAGAAGGTAATTCTGTCAAGGATTTATTTAATTATATCCCATTTTGACTTTGACTCAGTTAAAACATCTTGTCCACTGTTGACTTAACCATTAGCGATATTACTTTGAAGTTGGAGTACTTATGTACAATCATGAGACCTATCGTAAGCAAGAGGACTATGTTTTGATTTGTCAAACCTAAAGCTTGTGTGCCCTAATGGCAAAGTTTTGAAGGCAGCACTAAGTTGCCGCGTCCTACTGACTAGGGCTCTTAAATTTCCACTTTTCAATTATACAAATCGTATGTGTATCTGGTATTTGTTGGCCGGCGTAACTTCTACATGCATAATAATTAACATTGCCTGTTCCAAGGTAAGTTCATGCATCAATCTGGGGGTAACCAGGTCCTCTTGACTCAGCATGCCAACCATTTACACACCGTATTAAAGGACATAAAATTTGTGTGAAAATAAAAATATATCGCTGTTGAGCTAAATTCTAACAGTAGCAATGCAGTGTCTGAATATAAAATTTAAATGAAACTATAGAAAACTAAAGGCAGTGTTTACCAATTACTGTAGTCGGGGCACAACAAGGAGCACCCCCATCAAAGCACCCCCTTCCTGTGAATCGGTACTATCATAAACAGGATTTATGAAAAGGACAGCATTGCTATAGCGGTAGACATGGTGTTTATGTAATGACTGATTGTAAAGGGGTAAAACATTGCAATTCGCTTTATCAATATTAGTTGAGTTAGGTCCTTTCTACTACATCACTAGAGATGCACTACATTCAACAATGCTGGTAATATTTTATACATCATCAACCGAAACGACCATCGCAGTCTTTGAGAAAATAATGCAGCCATGTCAATGAATCAATGAAACATAATTCCAGTGAGGCTTTATTGAATGCAGTGCCTTGAAAATTAAATACTATCAATAAAGTTACTTCTAAGTGGAGAAATCCAGGAGAAATGTCTAAATGGATGAATTGTAACTGAGAATTCAAAATTAGTTCCGTGAAGGAAATGTCTAAATGGATTTAACTCAGATTCGTAACTAGGAAAATATTAACCTGAAAATCATTTAACATGTTACATGTTAAAGCTACATGTTTGTCCGACTGATGTAAAACCGGTATCATTGTAAAGAGGACCTTACGTTTCCAAATACATGTACATGTATAGATCAAACTTTAACCCAAGTATTAAATTAAGTAGTTATTACACAAATACCTCTGCAAATTATGGTAATGCTTTTTTCACAATTTTCAACAGATAGAAAAACATGTCCCAATGACATTTTTCATTCGACTGATATAAAAAAGGAGACGTTCTAACGTTTCCAACAGTTGCATTGAAACGGCCAAAAGAAATGATTGTTATATACGTTTTGTAATAAAACACGCATTTTCCTTAAAATAAAGCTTTATTATACTTCCCAATGGACAGCAAATAGTCGCCGTTTTGTCCGTCCGTCCGTCCGCCCGTCTGTCTATTCATCCGTCCGTCACACCTTTGCCCGAAAAATTACTCAAGGGATTTCAATATCTCTTGAAACACATAGATATTAATAAGAGGAGGTACAGAGCGTAAGACTCTTACATTAGTTTTCAGTGTCGTCTGTCCGTCGGTCTGTACGTCTACCTTTAGCTTGTATAGCTGTATACCCTGTATAGCATTTCTGTTAAAGGGATTATACATTTCTCCGCAATATTGTACGACCAAGATTTCTGTATTTGGACGCTGTGACAAAACTGGTCAAGATATACAAGGCAACAAAATCCGAGCAGATGCTAGGACGGACGGACGGGAGAAAGCAAATATGAGGGTTTCATTTGTTCAATGCCCGTTTTACATCAATCTTCCACCCATATTCCTTCCAAGCAGTTTGCCAAACCATCGTTCCTCGGTATATAACCGTACATTTAGTACCAGGACCACTTTCCTTCGTAAGAAACTGCCAACTTATAAGCCATGCACATGATCGAGGTACGTCCTCGTGGGGCTCGAACCAACCATAATATAAAACGGTAAATCGCGCAAAATTCGGCTTTTGGTACGTGGCATTCCCTGTTTGATATTATTTTTAGGGAATCGACCCCTGATCTTTAAAAAGAACTACAGTTTCATTGAAGATAATTGTGATATACTTTGAGCTTTGCAGCATCGAAAAAATGTTGATTGGTGACTTTGGAAATCACTGACCATCCTTAAATGAATCAATTCCAGTAAAATTGATCTCCTTGACTGTCCACGTGTTAGTAGTTACGAGTAATTTTCTCATAGTGAATGTACAACAACTGTGCTATTATGGCAAACTAGTTTAAATGCCGTGAGGTTTCACAAAGTCTTGTCAGAAGTATTAGTATGATCCTCGCAGCTGGTCATATCACTTTTTCATAAAAATTGGTTCGACGTAACAGACAGTAACACGTTTCTTGCTATTATCTATCCGGTAAAAGATAATTTGCAGTACATCATGCCCGAATAAGAAATAACTGCAGCAATTTATATGCTGACTTGTTCTGCGATCATCTACGAGATTCACCTGACATGGTGAAGAAAATGCAGAACATTACTTTTTTAAATGTACACGTTTTTCAAATGAAAGAATTGAGTTTTTCCGCAACACGAGAGATGTTCACCCTCTCAGCACAACAAAGCTGCTATATGGCAATGACGCACTAAATGGCGTCCAAAATACCCTCGTCTTTAACGAGGTTCAAAAATTTATTAAGAACACTAGCTAAAAGGTTTTCTAATAATGATGATTTCTAAAAATCTATTGTCCTCCACAAATTCTGCTGTGGGGTTTGGCGGGTTGTTTCGTTGGCGGCGGAGTTCACATTGCGGAGATGTGTGGGTTGCACCCGAATGTTTTCATTCTTCTCCTTTAATTACTTATTTTCCTTTTTTCTTTTCCTTTTTTTCTTATCTTACATGCTCTAACGAATATTATCTCATGTACTATTTTGACGGTACCGATATTCCTATGTGTTTTAAATTATCTTTCTTCTTGTCATATTTTTTTCTTCTTTAAAAGTAATGACCTTTCTGTCTTACTTTGCTTAGTTTCTATGTTAAACAAAATCGTCTTCACAACCATCTTGACATTAAATTCATATTTATCAAATTGGAGACGGCCGTTTACTGATGTGCCCAATCCATTTGTCAAATGTATTTAAATTGTTTCTATCCAAATGTTATATGTGTACTTGCATGTACATAGAACAATAAAATAGTATTGAATTAAAAAAAACAGTAACATGTAAAGCAAAATCAGATAAAAGTGTATGCATTTAATTGTGCATTTATATTATGCATGTTAAGTATATACTAATATTATTAATGAATGTCAGCCTGAACAACGTCACACAATACCATACCCGCATTTTACGAATGACACCCTGTTTGATCTACTAACATTACCCTTCCTTTGCTAAAATATAAAGCCTTGTGATCACTTTCAATTGAAAATTGCTTGTAGCTCTTCCAGTACCAAAAAGGTTGTCTAACTGGCGAGAATGATAGTTAATTGTATGAAATACGTTCTTATCCTTGCTTTTAAAGCGAACATACTGTAAATGCAGTTTGTTCGCAAATCTTTTCATGGAACGTAATTTTCGTGTCAGGATATAGAGGTGTAATTTATTATGTAGCCGTGAGCACTCGAGCGACTGGACGGATGACTTCAAAGCTTCCAGGCTCGGTGCTGACAACATTCTAAACTGGTTTCGTGCGTAGGGAGAAGTGTAGGTATAAACGTTCACCCTGCAGTGAGGCTGTAGAAACTTGTAAACGTTGCTCTGTCTTGCAGATCGAACCTGTGCTCGAGTTGGTATGTAAGTAAGTAGTTTATGCCTAGGTCACATATCCATATGCTGTCCGTACGATTTATAAAATCACACGATTCCACCAACTTTTAAAATCCGTACGGTCTCCGTACAATCGTAGCTTCTGGTCACATGCCTACGGGCCCCGTACGATCTTTTGGAGGATGCAATATCCATACGGACATCGCAGACATGTCTTGCGGTGCTCGCAAGGAGCTCGGACGTATACCTCGTGCGATGTACGTGTGTTCATACGGCGCCCGTACGGTGTCCGCACAGTGTCCTGGTTTTATACCACCTTCAATCGCCAAGGATGTCGTACGGAGTCCGTAGGGCGAACGTAAGGCCCTGCGGGCCCCTTACGGACATCGCAAGTTCCCCGCCCGGTGTCCGTAGTATCGTACGGACATCGTACGTTGACCGTGCGACCACCCTGCGATAGTCGTGCGAGAACCGGCAAGCTCTTACGGGACTCGCGATATTCCAAATCCTCACGGACATCGTGCGATGCCCGCACGAGCTATGCCGGGGCCCTTGCGGTGCCCGTAAGGGGCCCTTGCGAGCTGCTCGATCACGACTTCGAAAATTTCTACCAGCTCTGGACAGCTCGGGAGCTCGGTGAAACATTCTCACAGAGTCCCCAGAGTACTCTACGAGTTCGAAAAATCCGTACGATGCTCGCAAGAGTCAACGATGCTCGTACGGACTCCGTGCGATTTTGCAAAATTTCGACTG
Organism: Saxidomus purpurata; assembly: GCA_022818135.1. Lineage (NCBI taxonomy): Eukaryota > Metazoa > Mollusca > Bivalvia > Venerida > Veneridae > Saxidomus > Saxidomus purpurata. The sequence continues at coordinate 35,544 of JAFMSR010000442.1, forward strand.
AAAATCTACTCGTACGGGGCTCGTTAGTGTGACCAGGGTATGAAATCGACCACATGAAATAGAAAAACGGCATCTATTTAGGCGCTTGTGCTGCTGTAAAAATGTCGATCGAAGATAAGTGATGATGGTTGAGGCATTAACTGGTATATTAGGATTGTAAGGGTTATTTGCTTTGAATCTTGCTGAACATGTACACCAAACCGAAAGTGAAAGTAGATATGACGGATAAGCGCCATGCGCATGCGTAATGAATAATTATTTACTTCCTGTTATGTTGTCGGTCAGAGTACAAAATGGGACGTGATTAATACAACCAAACCAATTGGTGTAAACGAACTTTTTACAAACTTGCTGCGAACTGTTTTTAATTCGTGATATAAATTGTACAAAATGGCAACGGAAATTCTTAGTGCTAGACAGATCAAAGCACTGAAGGAACACAAATATAGTGCTGAAGGGTCGTCCATCTGTGAACCCTTCATGCAAGTGTTCTGGAGGTGGCTTGTTGAACAGATACCCAGAACGTGGGCACCTAACACTATTACGCTAGTTGGTCTAGTGCTAAATGTGTCAACAACATTCATACTGATCTGTTACAGCCCGGATGGGATAGGAGAAGTAATTTTTGTTTTGACCTAGTTTTTATCATCCTTTTGCATCAATTAATCAGTGACAATGAGTAAACTGCATTCAAACACTTTTTAACAGGCATCCTATGTACATTAATCTAATAAATCATGGTTCAAAGCAGTCTCCAGAGTCTCCGAGGTTTCCATATATTTCACCTACATAAAGATTTCCATTGAATTTTTTCAAATTTATGATACATTTTACTTGTGCATGCATTTAAGGTTCAGTAAAGGTGTTTCTTAACTAACTTGTAATTTAGTCATCTTGTACTTTTAGTAGGTTCTGGTTATAAAAGTTGTCCATACCATGTGATATGCCGATGGTACCAGTCTTTTAAAAACTTTGATTTCAAAGTACAAGTAATGGGGAAAATGTACATACTGAAGTATATAGGCCTATCGAACTGACCAATATTAAATCATAGTTTCATACACTTAAAAGTTATTAATTATGATAATGTTACAATGAGGTTAAATTTGTCTTGATTATTTGCATGGCCAAGGAGAGGTTTTTAAATATTTGGAAAGTTCTTCAAATAATTTTAGAGGTCTCAATTTCAAAAAGAGATGTCTCCAAATAATAAGAGGGCCAAATAATTGTAATATAGAGGTCTTTTAATATTTGGAGAGCTCTCTAAGTCAATTTATTACAGGGTTGGTATAAAACCCGGGCTTTATCATATTGCCCAGCCCATATGAAACCCGGAAATATCGTGGTTATCTGGGCTCTATACTTGTGTGGCTGACATCTTTATCCATACTTAAAGACACGATTAAAGTCACAAACTTGTAGTATTTGCACCTTTACACCGACAGGGTAATTACAGCATGGGACTTTTCTTACAGGTAAGGAGATAACAGTTAAAGAGTAAACTCAAACTCTGCCTTGAACAGGTTTTCTGCTTGACATTATATATGAACCATATAATTGTTAACAATAGCCCCTTTCAAATTTGAATACATACTAATGGTATGGTGGTCAAGTGTAAAGAAAGCTAGTGCTGTTGATCCAATGCTATGTTTTTTCTGCAAGGCAGCTCTTGAAAATGCCTGCAAGTTCTGCCTCAATTGAAAGGATCTTTTCAAACTTTGGTTTGATCCAGAACAATAGATCTCAGAAACAAATTCGGCATTCAAAAATGTGCAAAGTTAGTGTTTTGTTACAGAATGCTGAGGGGAAAAGAGGAATTAGACTGGTAATCACTGTTGAATATAGTGTACAATATTACTTGATATGAATGATCAGAGATAGTGATTAAGTAGTTCATAATGTCAGTTTGTGGTTTAGTCTGCTTTAAATTGACATTTTGACATGGAAAATGTACACAATAGATGTAAATAAAGTTTCATAGTTTAGAATAAAAAATATATTTTGTGTAGTTGTTATCAGATTCTTACATCCAAATATATTCTAAATACACTATATTTTATCTATGTACTCATTCTAATGTAATATACTGTTAAATGAGGCAATTAAACCTCAGTACAGTTGAAAAAAATCATGTTTTAGTTTTAAAAAAGTTATATTACCCAGTATTACCCAGGACTGCCCATTTTAAGGATATTGCCCAGCCCGGGTTTTCCCAGGCGGGAAAACCCGGGCGGGCAATACTCTGCCAACCCTGATTTATTATATCAAAAATTCATTTGAAGACGTCTCTTAATTGTTTTATAGCTTGCTACAAATTAATTTATAGTGGTCTTGAATTCAATTAGAGACCTCTCTAAATCAGTTAGCGGTGAAATTCAATTTTAGATATCTTGAATCAATGTTAATACATGCCAAATCTACATACTAAAGTAGAATAAAGATATCAAAAATCCAATTTTATTGTACCACGCTTCAATATTATTAATCGCAATCCATTAACAACCTTGCAATAGAGAGCTCTCAAATAAGCCAATTGAAGCGCAGTACAATTCAATTATAGACCTCTCAAAAACAATTTTTGATATCAATACTTTATTTCTTGCGTGCTGTAAAACAACAATAAAGGTCTCGAATTCAAATGGAGACCTCTTCAATTGAATTATAGATGTCTCCAGATCAATGGATTTAAACCGCACTACAAACTAATTTTTGATATCTTTAATTGATTTATAGACCTCTCCAAATATTTTACAGAGCTCTCCAAATATTTAAAGACCTCTTCAAAAAATTGAGTATATGTAGATTTGGCATCAAGATATCTAAAATTGAATTTCACCGCCCTCAAATTGATTTATAGAGGTCTCTATTTGAATTCTAGACCTCTCTTATTTAATTAAACAATTACAGAGGTCTTCAAATCGATTAGAGACTTCTTCAATACAATTACAGTGCTCTTAAAAACAGCTGAAATGCACCTTTATTTTTTATATCACTTATTAAATTGTAGAGGTCTTCAATTCATTTATTGCCCGCTTTAAAGCAAATGTCACCCTAGTGCAAAAACCCAAAAGGAAAAATGTTGATATCATTAATTGAATTAGCAAGTCCAAACATTGAAAGACCTCTTCAAATATTTGAGTATATGTAGATTTGGCGTCCCATACTGAAGAGCTTTTAAAGCCAACTTATATAGTGTTGATAACTAGGTAGCCTAACAAATTTTGCGTTGCAGTGTGACTCCTTTCATAGATCTGACATTTTATAAGGCAGACAAATCTAAAATGTCAAACTGTAAAAATAGGTTTGCCTTGGAAGTGGAAATAGTGAAACTAGGTAACTTCTAAGGTGACACTTCACATGCCCTAACCTTTAAAGTAGAAGACCAGAATGTTGTAACAAACTGTGATATGAACTTACATGAACTGATATCATACATTATTGTAGCTATTCAATTGTCTTAATACTTGTTTCCCCTGTAAAATGCTGTATTAAAGGGCAGTATATAAGATTAGAAATGATAAAAGAAAAGTACATAGTCAATCTACCAAGTTTGTTTATATTATTCTGCAAATTCTTTTCATAACATCTAATTGTCTTGCAGCTTTTTTGCAAATGATTTTTTAATATCAGCTATAATGTGTATTAAAATCAAGCATCAAATATAAAATGACACTTCAAAGTTTGACCTCTTCACTCTATCAAGGTTAAAGGTGTTGTATAACTTGTGTGTTTCCTGCATTGCCAGAGGGCTTAAAATTTTTCAGGCTTTGCTTTTTATGTGATTTGCACTAAACATAGGTAAACAAATCAATTAGATTCATACCATGCATACTGTTATCTTCCAAAGTTTTGACCAAAGCGTTTAATAGGTTAGGTATTATAAGTTATTGTCTTCATAATTATACAGATCTATCACAGTGCAATGTCATTGATGTTTTTAAATGTTGCTTGTCCACAAAGTTTCCTGAAAATTTGAGTTTCTTCAAAACGTCTTTATAATGTTGTTAAATTAGGAGACACCAATGTAAACTGAGAAATTGCTAAATTTTCATGTAAATATGGCTGAAAATATGCACCACAAAATGACACAAAGCATTGCAAGCACTTTTGAATTACAATGTACATGTAAGTCTCATTTTAAAGGATTTTAAGTAGTTCTAATAAAGTATTTTTCTCTCTTCTCCTAAATTTTTTGTTATTATGTTAATGCTAGGCTTCAACATGATGTTTGAGATCTGAATTATGTTGTTTTGAACAAATTTAATTTTTGTCGAAATTTTTGCATCATCTGTGAAATGAGCAGCATTTAAAATGAAACAGTAAATAGTAGATAAAATAAGCATTCGAGTAACAATGAAATTTTGAGCAATCAAATCTCAATCTGATTTGCATCATGGCCCATTTCCTGTACTACTCTATTGAAACTGTGATGTATTTGAGATAGAGTACAAGTTTCAAGCCCCCTCCCCCCCACTCCCCCAAAAAAACATGACAAGGTACCATAAATAGATTAGTTTGCTGTATTTCTTTTGTAGCTCATCTCCGTTAGCAATTGGTAGAGCATGAGACCTGTAATCTTGAGGTTAAAAATATTGTCTTTGGGGTGCACAGGATACCAAGCTGAAAGCTAAGTTGAATCTTTTACATGAGCAACAACCGAAGTCCCATGTGATGGGTGCTTAGGGCATCTGGAATCTTAAATCAGTCAACCAGGGGTGTCTCTGTGCATTAACACGTTGTCTATTTTCTTGCACTATTTTACTTCAAAACTTTAATTAATGCTGGGGCGATATTTGTTGTAAAATGGTTAGTGATAAAACCTAATTTATGATACAATTTCTTTTGTAGATTGATCAATGTAGCTATAATACAGTGGTAGTGTTTTATGACCATTTGTATGGACTTATATCTGGGGAGGGGAAAATGAATGCTTATTAACATATTGATCTTTGTCCAAACATAGAAAAGAAGTACAGTTGAGTACATTCCAAGGAGTGTCTGTCACATATTTGATGTCTGACTCTTGTGCATTCATAACACCATTAATCTGTTTTAAAAATATATAACACTGTTTTTTTTTTTTTTTTTTTTGCTGAGGTTTGCCCCTTTAAACGATTTTCTTGTTGCTTTTATATTAGTGAAGACACCAGTACGTGTACATTAATACAGTAATGCTTTGAAGCTGCCTTGACCTTGTTTAAATGAAGTGGGACCCTGCTTTAAACTTTTGTTGTCTGTCAGGTTCCTTGTTTGAATCTGATCTGTTCGCTTAACCAGGGTTTTAGCTTTAAATTTGAACATAAAATGTCTTTACTAGACCATATACAAAACTTAACCAGAAATCAGATCTTTTAAATATATGTAGTAGTCATTCACTGTACCAGCTTAACAGTGGAGAATTCATGTACATGTATGTAAAAATACTTTCTACATTATAGATGTAACATGATTAATCAGTAAACCATAAACTATTAATAAAGTACACAGATGCTTGAGATGTTGATATAAAAGGTCAAAATATTGATTCTCATCCAGTCAGTATATACATTGTATATATAAAAGAAAACAAACACCAGGGACTAACTGTCCCAGGGCAGTCTCAGCATTCTGAAATACATGTATAACGTTTTTTTTAGTGACATTACTGATCAAAAGACCATTACCATATTATGACAAACATTTAATAAAAAATAATAAATGTGGCCTTGTATTTAATCCAAAAACCCCCCCCCCCCGGCCCCCCCCAGGGGAAAAAAAAAAAGAGGGGGGGGAGGGGGGGGAAAAAGGGAGGAGGGGGGGGGGGGGGGGGGGGGTTGTTGATTGAAATACAGCATGTACAATGCATAGTAATTAAATCACAAGAGTGTAGCACAAGTAATTAAATTTTTTTATATCCGAATGACTGACTGTATTTTGACCAATGATAAGATGCAAGGTCCGTGACCTTTTTAGGGTGTCAGGAAAAGGTGAAGTTGGTAAGAGGCAAGCTTCTGCAGCAGGGAAATATTACAGAATTCTGTCTGTAACTCCATCCCAACCACCAGGGCCCCATCAGCCATTTGCCAATTCTGCCAACTTCTGGATGGTGACCAAAAAAAGAATGAAATTACTGATAGAAATTTGAACTCTACAAGCTTTATATGTATTTGCCTTAAAACAGCTGTTTTAGCTCTAAATAATAATTGCAGATATCCAAAACCCAGGATAAAGAAGGAAATTTTCTTAAATGCTTGATTTTATGACTATTTGCAGGCTCCCAGATGGGTATACTTTGCCTGTGCAGTCGGTTTGTTCATATACCAGTCTCTGGATGCTATCGATGGCAAGCAAGCTCGGAGAACCCAGTCTAATACTCCCCTCGGAGAACTGTTTGATCACGGATGTGACTCGCTATCTACAGGTATAAATATAGTGTACACAGCATGTAGTTTGTGACATTCTGTACCATGCACCAAAATTTGAAAATATGTCAGCAGACTTATAGCTGTCAGCTTTTAAGTTTAAAAAAAAAACAGAACTTATTTGTATTTGTAAATTTTCTCAATTTAAGCAAATAAGAGCGTTTCTTTGGAATGAAAAAAATGGTTTAGTATAGTTACCCATTTTCAGCTTAAGAGGAAAAAACATGTTGTAATTCATTTATGTTTCATCTAAGAACTTTTAGGAAAGAGCAGATTATCAAACCACAATTAGTTTCTACATGTAAGACACTGATTACAACACAAATCTCTAAACAAGAATAAATATGATTTTGTTAAATCAATATATGCAAATTAAAGAAATAAACTTTCTAAGTTATTTTAACCACATAGCTAGATGGGCTTTCAGGCAAAGGTTAAGGAGCAATTTGTGCTATTTTGGTGTAGAAAATAGACACAAAGAACTGTGTTACTCATTTATTTTAGGGAAAGGTTACACTGTACTGTACCCCCCCTTTTTTTTTTTTTTTTCTCTTTCTCTCCCCCCCCCCCCCCCCCCCCCCCCCCCCCCCCCCCCCCCCCCCCCCCCCCCCCCCCCCCCCCCCCCCCCCCCCCCCCCCCCCCCCCCCCCCCCCCCCCCCCCCCCCCCCCCCCCCCCCCCCCCCCCCCCCCCCCCCCCCCCCCCCCCCCCCCCCCCCCCCCCCCCCCCCCCCCCCCCCCCCCCCCCCCCCCCCCCCCGCCCCCCCCCCCCCCCCCCCCCCCCCCCCCCCCCCCCCCCCCCCCCCCCCCCCCCCCCCCCCCCCCCCCCCCCCCCCCCCCCCCCCCCCCCCCCCCCCCCCCCCCCCCCCCCCCCCCCCCCCCCCCCCCCCCCCCCCCCCCCCCCCCCCCCCCCCCCCCCCCCCCCCCCCCCCCCCCCCCCCCCCCCCCCCCCCCCCCCCCCCCCCCCCCCCCCCCCCCCCCCCCCCCCCCCCCCCCCCCCCCCCCCCCCCCCCCCCCCCCCCCCCCCCCCCCCCCCCCCCCCCCCCCCCCCCCCCCCCCCCCCCCCCCCCCCCCCCCCCCCCCCCCGTTAAGGTTAACTGTACTGTAGCTTTGTGATATTACAGTTTTAAAAAGTCCAGATTAATTGCAGATTATGTACATGTAACTTTAAACCACTCTTCTACAAAATAATTTGAAGCTACAAGCTAGGATACTGCATCAAAATCTTCAAGTTTAGTTAAACTTCAAGTTGTTTACAAGTAAACAGTCAGTTTCATAGAAAACAGGAGCCTTGGGAGTCTGCATTCTTAAATTGCAATTTAATTGAAAATAAACACATGCATGATCTGCATGTAACTGTTGAATGATTTTTAGGAAATTCTGTTTTTTGTGCATACAAATCATCAAAAAAACTTTCTAAAGCAAGGAAATTTATTCAAGTTATATATGTATTTTCTTTCCTGTTTATACCTGGCAGGTGGTTTATGTTTATGTTTTATCAAGAATAGAACTATTGTTTTCTTTAGCGAAATAGTTGCTGTACTATGCAATATATTCATTGCTTTTGAAATACTGATATTAAGTTCCCTTCAGATCAGAAATATTCTTTCTGATTTGAAATGGTTCTCCTAGGTAGCTTGTATTCTCTCATGTACTTGTAGTGTCTCCACCTGTGGGGGTTTGCCGGCTAACTAAAAGTACATTTCAAAATCTATTACTCAACTTGTGTTTCTCTGCAATGCGCAGAAGAATTGTCCTCGTAGTCATTACACATATAATTCCATCAAAATGTCATATGATAATTCTATAAAATTGTGCATACATTTCCCACACACCAGTCCCAATGGGTGAAACAACTTCCAATGAGTCCTGGGTGAAATAAGGCAACTTACGAAGATAAATCAAACAAATGTAGAATATAGTATGATTAGAAATGTTTTGCATATTATTCACATGTTGTTAAGTGTTTATCTAGTTATTTATAAATGATAAGTTGTAGCATATGCTGAAATTATATATTATATTAATATGTTGAAGATTGTACAACATAAAAGATGATTAAAATTGATATAAAACTGTGCATTAATGATATCATTTAACTAATAAAGTGTGAAGATTTTGCACAGCATACGTTAGATAAAGTACTTCATTGCATTCATTGCTTTGCCTTAGGCCAGGAGAAAAATCAAATTGAGAAAGAAAGCACAAGATTGTAAATCTAACCGATATTGTTTGAGATATGAAGTTCAGACTTATGTTGAAGAAGCAGTGGACCCTACCAGTGTGGTCATACAACCCTTCAAGTTTGCTTCACTTGTTTTTTTTTTACCCTTTTTGGCTGAAATATTTTAGTGCCTGTACTGTATTAGATGAAAACATGTTGGCTTTTACCGGATACGGTAATTGGGACAGTTGAATATTAAGATAATTTTGGTTATTCAAAGCTGTAGTATTGGCCAAAAGTATTAATTGATAGATTAGTACTATAAAGAAAAAATAGGTTTAATTGGTCAATTTGGAGTAACATGGTCTAATAAAGTCTATATTGCCCAGCATAATTATGTCTTTCAATGTTTTCCTTCTCGTGGTTTCTGACCTCGTTGATAATTATAGCAAATCAGGATAAACAATACTGTAACCCAGACTATTATGGTCTAAAGTTAAACTTAAAAGTGAGATTGTTCTATATATAGTCTTGGAATATAATAGAACTACTTACACTAGTTGGACCATTCTCGGGAATTGCAAACTTTTGAAGCTTCATTTTCAGAAAAATGAAGCAACTTGTAGCAGGGCAAAAACAATAAGATACAATAATGTGAAACTAGAGGAAAGATGTAAGATGAATGTAGAATGGGTGGTCAGATGGTTTTCCTGTAGGTTATTGAGTATGTTTATCAAGGATTTAAGTCAAATGAAGTAGAAAAGGAAATAAGCAGATACTAGTAGTTGAGATAACAATGTTCAATGATTTCACTCCTTACATTTTTCATGAGGTTTCAATGTCCAGTATTTAATCAGCATGTTTTTGTTTATTCAGTAAATTAATGTTGATGATGGAGGGTCATTGACTTACTGAGATACTGTTGATATGAACTTCGTTTTAAAGTGCATAAGTATATACATGTGGGAAAAAGGAAAATGAATTTGTACATGAAACAATGGATGATTAATCATGATAATTCATGACTTTGACAAATACTTCTGAACACACATGATGATTTGTTTTAAATTTTAAATTAAAATGTTATTAATCCTAGGAAGGCACTTACCAGAACAGACCCAAACAACATGGCTAAATAACATAACCAGAAACATGCATGAGTTTACTGGTACACATTGGATGCCACCTGTCAGTAATAAAGAGTACATGATTGTAATGTATGTGCCAGGAGTAGATCTATGGTCTTAGTGGTTTAGAAGCTCTGATTATTCTGTCCTTCATCTGAAATTATCTACTGTCTTTAAAATACAATCAAAACTGTCTTAAGTGACCTGATACAGGGAAAGCTGAAATTATGATCTCTTAAGACATGTGGTCTCCTAACTCAGGATAAATTGCTATCATCTTAAATCAAAAGGGAGGAATATAAAGTGGATGCATAATTATGTCAGGTTGTTGCTTAACTCAGGTGGTTCGCAAAGGCAGGGTTGACTGTACATCTATGTACAATATGTGCACTGCAGTGGGTGGAATACTTCTTCAAATGAAGACTTCCCACTATCATATTCCCCAGAAGCCTTAAATACAAACGTAACTAACATTTTGCCTAATGCATAAGAACTCTGCAAAATAAACGAGACGTAAATTAGAACACAAAATAAACAGAGAAAATCCTGGTTCTTGGTAAACTGAAAAACAAGAAAATATTGATCAGAGAGTACAAACATAAGAAGTAAGTACAAACATGAATCATAGGTCATGTTGCTACATGTAGTTTGGAAAGTCAGCTTTCTGAAAGGATGAAAATAGAAACTGAAAGTAGATTCTGCCCTTTCAAATAGTTGCATGGGTAACATTCAGTTATTCTGCACATTTCCATGATACATTATATATGTCTCTCTAAATGATTGATATTGATGTATATTTTCAGTTTTTGTGATGGTAGGATGCTGTATTTCCCTAAAGCTTGGACAAGATCCAATGATACTGTTAATTGAGATATGTCTATCCGAGTTCTGTTTTTACATGGCGCATTGGCAGACATATGTAACAGGAATACTCAAATTTGGAATGTAAGTATATTCTCTAGGTACAGTAGGACCATCTTTACATAAGTATGTGTGTCTGTGTCTCTGTGATCTGTTACAGTTAAAAGGCTATATAGCAAAAAAAAAATATATATATATAAAGCATAGATTAATCTAACACCATCAAACACAGGACTCACTAACAACTAGACTTTCACATGGTAGCAATAATGACTCCTCCAACCATGATAAAGAGCAGCAGACTGGATTCTTTTAGAAAACTTTCAATTAACGCTAAATGTTACCTATAAGACTACATGCAATATCCAAGTGTTATACAGGCGAGCTTTTTATCTTAGTCACTTTAAGGGTGCCAATTTTAGAAGTGTTCACACAGTTTAACTCATTTTATAGAAAAAACTTATAACTATCTCATTAACCCTTTGATGGATTTTCCTTAGAATAGGTCAAAAGTTAATTAGATTATGTTGAAAGTGATCAAGGTCACTCTTTGTGTCAAAGGTCATTTGACTAAAGTCTATATCTCCCAAAAGCTTTATGACAGATACTTGTCATACAAATAAATCTTGATATGTTGCTTCTCCTTGTCATTATTCATTTTGGGTCTTTGTGTAGAATGAAAGTATGCACTTCATCACTAAACATGCGCAGCGGCGTATCCGTCGTTATGAAAATACATACACCACAATTCGAATATTCGAATTCAGTTGAAAACAAACCGTATATTGAATATTGTTTTACGGTTGCCCCCATCCATGATATATACAGTTCATCGGAAATCTCCCATCAAACAGGACCCGCAACAACTAGACTTTCACAAGAATGTCCTCCACCCATGAAGTGCAGCAGTTACCTGTTTTTAATTTATGAGTTTACTGCATTCCATGTTTCACAGGGTCAGTCACATTAAGGGTCAAAGGTCACCCTATATCTATCTCCTTAACCCTTTGAGATTTTCATTAAACTTAGGTCAAATGTAATTAGATTATGACGAAAGTGATCAAGGTCACTATTTGGGTCAAAAGTCATTTGACTAATGTCTATATCTCCCAAAGCCTTTGACAGATACTTTGATGAAACTTTAGTGATATGTTTATCTCGTCTTGTCATATTTATTTTGGGTCTTTGTGTAAAATGGCAATTATTTTACTTCATCCACTTGTTAACAACAAAGATGTATCTGTTCAAAGTTTATGAAAAATACACAGGAAACAATTTGTACATAGGGTAAAAATTAGTGGACACACACTTTTGTTTTCTGATTGCAATGGATTTTTTAATTGGCTGAATTTGTTTACATTTAAGAAGAAAACAAACTTGCTGGGATTTAATTTTTTTATTGTGTTG
>JAFMSR010000443.1:0-51469 GCA_022818135.1 Saxidomus purpurata
AGGTGACGTCAGGCTTTTATTGACCGTCTTCATCATATCTTCGACCAAATGTTTTATAGCCATGCCAAATACATTTAAAGCATACAGGGACTTCCCCATGTCATCCTCTAAAGTCATTTTACGATTCAACTTCTGGAAAACATACAAGCAAATTTTGAATAAGACTGGACTCCTTACACATATATCATTTATCTTTTTTAATCTACACATCAATAAGGCAATTTGAGATCGCAGTATGCAATATACATTGTAGCTATAACTGTCGTCATAATTTGCTAGTTCACACAGAGTTTATTTCAAAGCGGTCTTATCTAGGAGAAATGTAAAGTCTTTGGAGGGTAAGTGATGGCGTGAGGTTTTATAGCAACACTGACTACTTGACTAATTATATCGAACACGTACATCTCCAAGTTTCTTGTTAAGCATCATCTTAAATCTCCTGAAGTAATAATAGCCCTCATGTTCTCCCTCGTCCGCTAGTTCTCTGTATTTGTTTTCGGCATCGTATCCAAACGCCTCAAGTGACTTTCCGTCTGGCTTTATCAACAAACATGTAGGGGCTTTCTCTGTGGTAAGGGTTCCCGAACCAGAGAGCCAATTTTTCACAAACCCTTTTGTAGGATCTGTCTGAAACTCGTTAAGAAAAGAAAATGCCCATCCGGAGTTTGTGGTTCCAAAATCAATAGCCCCAACGAGCCTCCCTCCTGCCCGAGATTGTTTGTCTTTGTCTGTTTTGTTGTTGTTAGCTGTGGGTGCCTGATAAGTGAAATATACTTATTACATTTTGACATATGGATACTGGCCTACGAGTATGTCATAGAAGTAAAATACGGAAATGTTAACTCATTAGAGTGTATATTGCTACATATTAAAAAGCAGACTATATACCTATTTAGTACAGAGGCTATGAGTTGTTGATGGCATAGGCACCATAATAAGACAAGGCATAGAGGTCAGCTAGATACAGCTTGAAGAGGCATATTAAAATAATAATTTACTAGGCCCACAAGAACCAATCATTTCTTAATCATCTGTCCATAATCACAAGGGTCTGTAAATAACCCATGCAAAATTAAAGCGGTAGTACCCATCAAAACCATCACAATTTTAAGAAAGACATTTATATGATAGAAAAATGAACATTGCAAAATATATATGAATCTGTTTAACAGTTATATTCCCACTGAATATAGAGAAACTCTATGAAATCCTAGTCAAAACTGATGAAAATCCACCCTTTCTCTTAGGTATATTTTGATTTATCTGTCCATAAGAGAGAAAAAATCTCTATAACTAATTTCTTATGTCTTTACAAACCATCTACTGTGGTTCTACTGTGAATTATTTTTTTAAATATTTCGCCTGCAGACCATAAGCACGCATTTAGAAAGCCACACGGTGCCTCATTGCCACTAAATGACGTCAGTAATCTGCACGAAACGAACGTCAACAAAGGTGAGGGGAAATTTGATGAAAGGAAATTTTTCTTTAAATTTCAAGTATGTAACATGAATGATTTCGGTCATAACGATAAAAAGGAGTGACATATTTCATTGTTTAGTGTTTAGATATGAATACGAGCGCTAGTAAGTCTGAAAAAATTTCTTTGCGCATCTACGAAATGGACACCAGGCCCGTAGCTACACTGAGACACAGGGAGGCCGGTGCCTCCCTGTTTTTCTGCTAATATTATAAAAAAAGGATATATTTTGAGGCACCATCTTTTCAACATAGCCGAGCTGAGGCATTATTACTTAATTTAACTTATTTACGATGACAAAAATCGCAAATACGTTGGCTATTTCGAAATTCTTATATTTCTGCAGATCTATATGTAACTAAAATGTACGCGAATCTTTTTAATGTAATTTATTGTTTCCGAAATCGGTATCTTAAAAGTATCAAAAACACGTTTGAAATGCAGGAAAATGCACGAAATGGCTCCCTTTCTAATCTTTGGCTGTCCGTTTAGCGTAGTGATTAGAACATTCGCTTCTCGTCCATTCAACCCAGGTTTGCTCTCCGTCCTGGATTAATATATGTAAGTGAGATGAAAGGTTGTCACCGGATCGGACAGATATACAGTAAAGCCACCATAGGTCCGCATTTGTGCTTTAGTTTCAATACTGTATGTTGATAATTGTACCTTGCTTTACTTTATAATTAAGTAAATGTTTTTTCTTCACAGATACAATATTCCATTTTTTTGATAAATGAAATCTCTCGGTGTAAGTGATTGATCGGATAAAAGATCGATGTTCGCCAACACTCAAGAAAGAGTATTCAATGTTTAATCATGGCCAAAACTAGGAAATTTTTGAACTAATGCGTGGCAATGGCAGTGTCCCAAAATGAAAAAAAAACATTCAAGTGTCCCCAATACATCTTAAATGAGTTTCATAAGGCAAAAGTGCGGTACTAACCTTGATAAATTCTGCTCCTGTTGGCTCAGATTTCTTCTTTTTTCCAAGCATATTTTTAATAAACGCCATTTTGAAAGGCCTAGTATCTTAAAAATCCTTAGGCGTCCGGCAATATTATTTCACTGTTCTTTACTTGTCCTGAACAAAATTAGAAAAACACTCTTCCGACAAACATTTATATACTTTATTCGAAACATACACGTGTCAGAAATTCTTGCATATTGTTACACTGCTACAGCTTGTTTATTAGTAAACTGATATCTTAATATGGTATAGTCACATGTGAACAACTGATGTCAAATTAATTCTGAGAAGGTTAACTGTATATTAAGTACAACGTTATAATGTAGTTTCATGAGATGCTCATAGTGAAGCGTTTTTAGATCGCTGGGTACCCATCATCCGTCTGTCGTCCACGATTGCTTCTAACAACTGTTCAGCAATTGCCTCGTGGAATTTCAACGAACTCCGCCAGAAACACCCTGATATTGAGTTCTGATTGGTCCAGGTTACTCTACAACATGAATGCAAGAGCTAAAAATCATTAGAAAAAAGTCGAAATTCTTTATGTCTAAAACCACGAGGTTTAAGCTTTTGAAGATGCATTGCCTACTGGTCCTCTACAAAGTTTATTCAAAGTATGAATTCTAACATTATTTCACAGAAATGTTTTTTGATAATGCTCTACCAAGATTGTTTCGGCAAAAACATGACCATTTGAGACAGGGCAAGCTTCTCTACATGTTTATAAAATAAGCTTTAACCTACCTTTCTGATATTTTCAAATAAATCCACAGAAATGATTCTTATGTGTTACCCTCTACCATAATTGTTTACCCATGTTGAAGTTTGGTTGGGAAACGTCTTTTACTTGCATGTGTGGTGCAATGGAACTTAGGTGAAACATTTGGACCCATCACGGCTTTCTTTTTCCAGGTGTTATTTGTTAGTGTTAATTTAATATACCGATACTGGTATTGAGATTCTTGAATTTAATACTTACTATTGCAAGTTTTGAGATGTTCTTCATCAACATTAAAGTTTCGTTAACAGAATGCGACACGAGGCTAAAATAAAAATCAACATCCAACGGATAAAACTTATTTGAAATAAAAGACAGTTGTAGAAAACTTAACCGAGATTATGTGGAACTAACTGACAGGGTGTGGCTGTATGTTTGCCTAAGGAAAATAAATTTCAACCTATAAAAGTTTTTGCATGTTATTTCAACGGCCAAAATTACTTGATAGAACGGACATTAGTGTGCTGTGTCATAAATTAGTCAATTAGTGTGCTGTGTCATAAATTAGTCAACATAGTTTGTATATGAATATGTATGACCATGCATAAGGTTAACACCTAATCTGCTCAATGGATTTTGATAAAACGTCACATGAAGCATTATTATGAAGTCTTCCTATGTGTTTTCTGATTTGGGCTCAATAGGTCAAAGGTCAGGGTCACAGGGGCCTGTTGATAGAAAGTTTTGTCTATGTGTGTGTGTGTGTGTGTGTGTGTGTGTGTGTGTGTGTGTGTGTGTGTGTGTGTGTGTGTGTGTGTGTGTGTGTGTGTGTGTGTGTGTGTGTGTGTGTGTGTGTGTGTGTGTGTGTGTGTGTGTGTGTGTGTGTGTGTGTGTGTGTGTGTGTGTGTGTGTGTGTGTGTGTGTGTGTGTGTGTGTGTGTGTGTGTGTGTGTGCGTATATCTATCATTGCGAGGACACAAATCTGACTACACACCAACAAAGAGAGGACATTTTGGTTTTAGAGGACTTACACTAGGGTCCTCGCATTGTTTCTGCATAAAATACATCCTTGTGAGGACATTACTTTCATACAGCGAAATGAACGGGTCCTCAATTTGACGTGTCTATGAACCTTCTTACACACTTTATACACAAATCCCCCGATCAGCTCATGCCACGTGATCTGAATTGTGTATAATTCAGCCAATCAATTTCTAGATCGCAAGCTTTTTCCTCCGCCCACTGTGGTTCCCGATCTCTGCTTCATTACTAGCTTTCGGGCGGGAAACCAAGACTTAGTTTACCAAACGCACCTGTTACTTCCGCTTTTACCGCGAAATATAATGAAATATTCTATTTGGCAATCAAATTGACATAATATTTTAAGTAAAATACTGAAATCGAATGAAACTATTAAATTACGATAAACCATAGTACACGTGTAGTTAATTATTGCATATAATGAATGTTTTAATGTGCAACACAGTGTCCGTCATTTGAGGACGAATGTGTAATGGAACAGAGTGAGGACATTTTCATGCAAAATTATCACAAATATGTTAATTATTTAATATTTGACATGACCTGTTTTTTCTTTGATACAAGCATAGGAGGTAATTCATATGAAGTAGGTAAACCCCTTAGGAAATTCTAGCCCCTATCTAAATGCTAATGCGAGTAATTATGACAAATACATTGAGCATGTTTGAATGAAAATAATCTTAAATAATAGTAAAATCTAATGTAAAAGCTTTGAAAAAGCTACATGATTACAAAACGGTCGGAATATGTAATGCTCATTATATGTTTACTATAGTAGGTATCATTGTGAGTACCCACATGTAACTGCAAAGAAAATAAAAACAATAGTTGTATACTGCACTGTATGCTGTATTCTTAAGAAAATTAAACGCTTAAAATTGACGATTTGGTCAAAATGTCAAATTAGCCAGCTCGGCATTACTCGAAGGGTAAACATGAGGTCCTCTCCGCGTCTATTTAAATATCCAGTCACAATGCTATAACAATTCTGGCTTATGTTTTAACAAGCTCAATCAAGGAAATCCATGGTCTTAACTATACCTGTGTGTAATTGGACTGCTAATATATAAATATCTAGTGTTGAATGGCTCTATGGTTTATGCTGAAACAGGGTCCATATGCTAAGTTCAAACACGCCTTTTATGTCAATTTGTCAATCATAAAATCAATGTAGATCCATTCTTCCTATTTTCCTTTCATATTGAGTAATGTTTCGTAATAAGTCTCCACAGACAGAGCCTCATTGAAAAAAAAAACAATTGTCGTGTTAGTGACTTAAAGTTATGAGTTTCGTTTACTGGATTTACTGGCTTACTGATTTGTAAGAAACTACATTAACTTAAGCACAAGCTGTACAAAATCCCAAAAGTTTTGATTGTTTATCAGCACGCCTACAAAAAAAACATGCATTAAAAAACCATAAAATTATGTAATCATAAATTTAGCACAAATTAAAAATACCGGCGATATATGTTTTATCATGTTTCAAAGCCTGTAATTCCAACTGAAATCACATGGCTTGCCGCCGCCCGTCAAGGCCGCGTAGTCATAATATTATATCCGCGGACGCTCATCCGATCAGAATGCAAGGAATTTCTTTGGGGCATAATAATTATGTTCTTTACAACCGAGTTTCTGCTATATCCCAGTTTGTTTGGTAAAATCAGACCAGAAAAAAAGTTTTTTATAACCGAGAATTTGTTATAAAAGAGTTCGCTATATTAGTAAATGTTGCTTTGTATACATAATTATGTTGGTACAAAAACTTCAAATAGTGTTCAACACTTTATAGTACTGGACCAAAGCCTCGAATCCCTAACTTAAAGTAAAAATAACCATACTTTTTGTCTAGACAAACAATTTGTGACAGTAATCTTGATCTCACAGTCGATTCGAATATATTGGTTAATGGTTGCGATGCAGGGCCCGTGTTCACAAAGGATCAAGGAAATCAAAATCAACTGATCCTAAAAAATCTTTGTTTTATGGAGCCAACAGTTCTAATACAGGAATAACATTTTGTGACCAAATGCTAACGATCAAATCTCACTTTTATGTCCCAAAGGGTGTACACTTTAGTATGTTTTAGTGAATACCAAAATTGACCGGATCATGTGTTGGATCAATTATAAGATCAGTCTCAACATTAGGGTCAACCCATAAAATAAAGTGATAATTATTTTCTTTGAAAATACGCATTTAGTCATTTTGAAATTTTGTCAGTATACCTACTTGATCTATCACAAAAGGAAGTTTTCAACAGATCTTAAACCTCAGGAAAGTATTGTGATGGCAATTTTGAGTACCGATTTTGATCTTGATATTGATTCAGAGATTTAATACTTTGTAAATACCGGGCCTGGAGAAACTTTTTATTTTAACGAATCCTAAACAAATTTTAATACGAGACAGAAAAAAACTGATCTTCTTTTAACTAGAATACAGTATTACCATTCTTAGTACAGAGTATAGTTCTGCATGATGTTGTTGTCTGTAATTGTTTACTGTTATGTTATAGGCCTACGGACCCTGGTTGAAAATAAAAACAAAACAAGAACAAAACAAGCGCCGTTAGCGTGGTCATAAAACTTCGGCCTGCAACTGACACTTGGAGACATGTCATATATGCCTATATCCTTCTCCCTTTTCTAATTCTACCTCTTTGCAATATATATAAAACTCCAAACAAAAAATCAAAACAACCGTCTTAGTATTGTAAGAAAACTTAGAATAATTCTTTGTTTTGCCACTACGAAGACATGTGAATATCACAGGAAACTGTTTGACTTTTGAATAAGGAAAGAGCTGGTATTACATCAAGTTAAATCTGATTTCACGATATAATTCAACTTACTTTGTATTTATTAATTAAGATATGTATGTTTTCCCTTGTAGTGTAACTCACGTTTAGATTTACAAAAATAGAATTAAAAAGAAATGCCGCAGGTAGTCTGGTTGTAAACACTTCGACCTGCAAATGACGGTGGGAGACATGTCTTGGTTTAATACATATTTATTCAGTATTGAATAAATTAGACAACAGGCATTAAATGCCTATACGTGTTCTCCTGGTAAGCCATGTCTTATCTGCTTACTCTTAGTTCGTATGATTTTTGAGTCGACTTGCGTTCTCTTTTTTGAGTTCGTTATTTATATGCCTTCTGTAAATCAGCACTCGTATGTCAATCGACTTATGTGGCAACATCAGTGCAGTAAATAGGCTACAAACTCTAAATTGGTCATCATTAGAAGCTCGTAGAACAAGAGCCCGTTTAATCATGTTTTGTAAAATCATACACTATGTTGTTGCAATCTCCCCTGAAAATAATTTACTCATCCCAAATCCCTCAAATCAAATCAAATTTTATTTCATGTCGGAATATCATTACAAAAAACATTAGCTATGCATAGCCTCAAAATAAGGCAAAGTAACATGTACCCTTTCAGGCACATTGGAACATCAAAAGACAGTTATAAATTCTCTTTCTACCCTAGGGCAGTTTGCCAGTGGAACTTGTTATCTCCCACTGCTCATCAAGCAGGCACAGTTGACGCATTCAAAACCATAGTCACTGTGCCTTTCATCCTATCAACCTACCTTTATTAGAAATTTTTAAAACATATTTTTAAACCCACCAAATGAAACCTATGTTTCGTTTTTAAATCATTATCACCTGCTAAATATGTAAAAACATACAAAAAATGTTTTAACTTTAAACCACCGCCTACATATAATCTTCAATTTGAAGGAGTGTAGTAAAACCTAAGAAGAAGAAACTTGTATTAATTAATTAATTAGACCAAAGACTGTATCCGGTAGGTCTTTGCAAACGCTGATCTGTCGATCGGGATAATTTGGTGAATAAAGGTTAAGAACTTAAGATAACCACTAACTATAACTTTTAAACGCTTTTCACACCGTGGACTGTACTTGTCTATATACAGATTGACATTAACTATAACTCTGCGACGGAGACAAAATGCGGTAACGGATACCGGGGTTCGGCGTTTACGGTGGATAAATGACCACATGGTGGTGCCATTTACCTTTTTGAACTGTTGAAAAGTTCTGCAAGGTAAGTTTCGTATATTTGAGGACTTTTTCTTTGAAAAGCAATTAAAATGGCGGCGGGAAGAAAAACTGTTGGTTTCATTTTGTATATAAGATATGAATACTCCGATCAGATCATTGACTATTGCGTATTTAACTCTATAGAATACTGTAGTAATTTAGTGGTCCCCGGCCGTAACATCCGGGGACCTGTGTAATTAACACGGTCATGCAGCGCACTTCGACCACGAGATTCAACCAGACAGCATTGATTTCCATTGACTTATTGATATTATTATTATTATCGCCTGTTGCTATATTATACTGTATTTAAGGATTGTGCCACAATAGTAGACCACTGACATCTACTATAATGGTGTCAGCGTGACCCGATTCCACGCCAGGATACCTAATTTTTAAGAATTGGGTGGAGAACTCCGTCACACGTGGTTGCGACGCGCGGCCATATTTGATTGTCCCGACCATCCTTTTGACTTCTCAAGTTTTCTTGAGCTGATATAAATATCGGCTTGAGATATCATAAGTAGGCTTTGCAAAGGGCCTGTTTTGCTTGGGATATCCAATTTATCCCGAGACTTCATTTTAAGATTGAATCTGTTCGGCAGGTGTCCGCACGTCAGATCTCTGCTGCTGAAGTGCCGGTCAGATTAGATTTTAGTTGGGCCGTATATCGACTGCCCTATTTCATTGTAATCTTTATTATATTGGGAATTATATTTTAGGGTTTTCTGACTACATTTAGATTTCCGGGACTTTGAATCCGTTTCGTATTTTGCCGAACCGGAAGTCGCTTGTTAAAGCGGTGTCCTGGTAAAAATATATCAGGAAGTGATATTTTGAGTTGTTTTGTAAACAAATAAATCTCAAGATAATATTTTAAAGACAGTACCTGGCAGAAAAGGAACTTCTTTTTGCTGGGTGCTAATTACCCTTTCCAATCTGTTTCAGATTTGTGTTCAGTGATTTTTAGGTTGTTGTAATTTTATTAAATAATACAAATTTGTGACTGTTACTCTGTTTCAATATTTTGTCCTGGTGAATTTATTGAAGTGCCACTGTTCTACTAGACAGTAATGACTGAAAATAGCTTTAATGTCGGAGTTACAGGGGTGAATCATCCTCCAAAGGAAATGATTCGCATCAATTTCATGGAAATTGAGAACATCCGGAGTATGATTCCGGGTCTTGGGGCAAAGCTGGTCAAGCGCCTTGCATTTTTCAGAAGAGAATTTGGTAACATCACTCGGTTTGCATTTTTCAGAATGATTGAGTCGCAAAGCGAAAGAGAAGCGATGTACTATATACACTTTTTGATAAACTCTGAGCTTCCATTAAGTGCTCTTAACACCTGTTGGTTGGACTTTGATGGAGAGGACACTAAGGAGGTGAACTGTACCTCTCCATCATTGAAGCAATATGAGCTGGAGCACTGCTCGCATTCTAGCTCGGGGGAGGCTGACATCTTGGGTGGAAATTATGGTGGCCAAGCTTCCTTTCTAATACCGGGGCTACTTACAGTGGATGGGGGTGGTCCACCGGCTCCGGTGGATAATTTGAACAATAAACCGGTGGACTTAAGACATGGGGGAGAGGGGGATGCCCCTAAGTATTATTTGGCACCCCAGAAGAATCAAGTTTATACAGCATCTGATCAACAATTTGTTAATGCAGGGGAACTCACCCCAGTTCCTTTAAATCAGGGTCAGTACACTCAAACCACCATTGATCACAGAGGGTACATGTCTGCCTCCATGTATCATGGGGGGCACACCTCGGCCCGAATTGGTCAGGGGTGGAACGCCTCAACCCCCATTAATCAGGGGGAGTACATCTCGGCCCCCATTAGTCCAGGGGGGTACACGCCAGCCCCTCTCTGTATCGATCAGAGGGGGCATATCCCGGTCCCAATGGGTCAGGGGGGGTACACCTCAGCCCCCATTGATCAGAGGGATACACCTCCGCCCCCATCGGTCAAGGAGGGTACATCATTAATCAGGAGGTGTACATCTCGGCCACCACTGATCATGGGGGATACACCTCAGCCCCCATTGGTCAAGGAGGGTACATTTATGCTCCTCTGGGTATTGGTCAGGGGGGGTGCACCTCAGCCCCTATTGATCAGGGAGGGTTCATTTCTGCGCCTTCCAGTCAAGGTGTGTATAATCCTAAACCACCTGTAGCAAGACCTGGGTCACAGTTCGGCTACCCAGATGATGCTCAAGCTTGTTATCATGAGGGGTATTCGCCTCTTCCCAACACCCAAGGGGGATTTACCCCGACATATCACAGTCAAGCGGGGTATAATAACACGCTACCCAAGGCAAATTGTGCCTCTGTACCTAGAATGCAAACCACACACTGCGACAGTACACCGGGGTACCATCAGGATGGGTGTACCTCATCCCTTGATGCTGATTGGAGGTTCGCTACTACATCAACTGTAGCGACTATTCAGGGATGCACTCGCTTGTCTCGTGCACAGACGACAGACTTGAGCATTCCACCTAAAGGTTATCAAGTTGAGTACCCTGTGACACCGCCTAGCCAGGGGGGACACAAGTCAGCCCCTTCCAACACAGGAGGGGACAGGCCCACCAAAGTTCACCCTGTTGCATCAAAGGTAACCCCTGCTGGGGGATATGCTACACAGCTGGGGCCACCACCGGCTAGAGTATTGGGGGGTCATCAAGCATCAGGATCTTCTCCGGGGGGATATACCCGTAAAGCCCCCCTCACTAAAATGGCGGGGGCTGGCAAAGGAGATGCATTACAATATCAAACACGTAACACTGGGGTAACAGTTACAGTGCCCCTTTCCAATTCCCCCCTTTCCGATTCCTCGGGGGTGACACCTACGGTTCAAAAGCAGACACCAAAAGGTCACACGGGTAGGCCAGAGGTATCACCCCAGACACAGCAGTCAAGCCCTATGCATTCTACCATGTCTGACTTGCAGAAAGTTGATTGGGGATATGGCTATCAGGGTGGAAAGAGTGTTAGGTCACCTAAAGCACTGCGGTTTGATGGCCAGTCAGATTGGCAGTCTTTTTGTCAAAGATTTGAGAGTTACGCTCAAAGGTATGGGTGGGACGAACGAGGTCGCATTGAGCACCTATGTTGGTATCTGGTAGGCAGGGCAAGGGAGTATTTCTTTATTGCAATGAGATCCGGTCGAAAGCTGTTGGGTTTTATTGAGATAATGGACGAGTTGCAGCGTAGGTTTGGGGCCAGTCAAGTATCGACGGCCTATCCTACGCAGACGCAGATCAAAGAAGATACCCCTGGGGAGGATCAAGCCAGTACAGCAACTAAACATGACCTACCACAACTTAATGATCAGCCCGGACGGGATGGGGGCATAATTCAACTTCCGGGGAACCAACCATCGCCTGATTATAGCCCGGGGGCGCTACAGCAAGCTGATTCCCCCGAGACCCAGGTATTACAGGGGTCAGTTTCAATTACACATACCCAATCTAATGAAAATCCCCCAGGGACAGACCAAGGTGTAATCGGGGTGGAGGGGTCATTGACATTTGGGCATATACAATCCAGGGCACCCAGTTCAGAAGGGGAAGCAGGTGCTGAGGGTTGTCAGGAAGACACCAAAACTCCTATTAGTGAGGGGGAGTACACCTCATCCCATATTGATGAAGGGGGAACACCCCAGCTCCTGTTTATCAGAAGGCCTCTATTAGTGAGGGGGAGTGCACCCCAGCCCCTTTTCACCAGGGGGAGCTCGTCTCGGCTCCTAATAATCAGGAGGAGCACAACCCAGCTCCAGTTGATAAAGGGGAGTGCACCCAAGCCAATATCTGTCAGGAAGTTACTAAAGCTGAGTGTACCCCAGCCCCTATTCACCAGGTCTCAGCTCCTAATAATCAGGGGGATCACACCCAAATCCCTAACAATCAGGGGGGGCACACCCAAACTCATAATAGTCAAGAGGGGTTCACTTCAACTCCTCTTTATAAAAAGGGGGAGGAGTACAACATAGCCTACCCTTTCACACAGACTGTGACATACACCCAAGGACATGTTCCAGTGCTGGGGACACGGTCCACAAGTTTAGTAGGGGGTCATTCCTGTGCAGTGTCTAGCGGGGGGAGGTATACACCTGCACCTCTTGCTCCACATGCAGCACCTATTCAGGGTGATGCTACGAAATACCAAGCATCAAACACTGATGAAGCATGTACACCGCCCCCGGCATGCAGGTCCGAGTCGGCACCCCCTTATCAAATGTGGACTGCTGCAGGTCACGACAGCGGGGGAGCCCGGACACCCAGGGCAGGGGCAAGGGATCCCTTTCCTGCCTTTACACCAATTGCACCCACTCTAGGTGCATTACCCAAGACATCACCGCAAAGTTTCAGGTGTTCCACCCCGGCTGATTCATGGCAACTGGGAGGTATGGGGCACTTGAGCTCTGAGGGCAATGATCAATTGCCCGAAGTTAAAGTGTTACAATTTGATGGCCAGTCCGACTGGCAATTGTTTCGCCAGAGGTTTGAGCGGTATGCCCAGGTGGGTGGATGGGATGAGCAGCAATGCAAGGATGTGCTGTGTTTGAGTTTGGTGGGTAAGGCAGGGAGGTATTTGTTCATGGTCTCGGTAAGCCAGCCTTGGTTGAGTTACACCAAGATAATGGAGAAACTACAGTGTAGGTTTGGGGCCAGTCCAGTGCAGACGACCGATTGTAGGCAGCCACGGGTCAGATCCCCACCTGACTGTCGGGTCAAGTTGTTAAATCTGGGGAAAATGAATGACAGGTCATCGGAGAGTGGGGCAGTCCATAACTTATCAAACCGGGTTGGGGGTGCACAACTTGAAACAGCCCTCGCCTCCAGTGTTCAAGGGGCTGTTCTCCCAGACCGCATTCTCTTAAAAAAAGACCTTAAAGAGTTCTTTAACTACTTGGATTGGAAGTTTGAGAAAATGTCACTTGAGCCGCCATCCAACATACCCCAGTCTCCTGAGGGTGGGGGGACCTTGGATGGGGATTTGCAGGTGTTTGCCACACCTCCCCATTCCCCTAGCCTATCTACGGGGGATACTAGTAGTGCTGGTTCGTTCTGTGCTCCTCTGAGGGGAAAACCTGATTGGGACAGGTTATCTCTTGGGTCACTTTCGGACACACCCCATGATACAGAGGATGGGGAAATCCCTAAGGAAATCCGGGAGACCTTAGCACCTCTCCAGGCTCAAGGCTCGGCTAGTGGGGACAATTGTGGCGAGGACAATTGTGGAATAGATTTGCTGAGTACACAATGTGGGGACGGCTTGAGTGGGTCCCTCACTTGGGGACCATTTCGTGGGGGATTGGTTTCCATGGGCAAAGAGGACAATGTAGTGGGGGAGGGCAATGTGGTGGCAGTTGTGGACGCTGCAAGGGAGGTGACCCTTGGCTCTGGACCTTTTCCGATGAAAAACATGCCAACAGAATCTGCCACCCCGTGGGGCAAACTACCTTCGCCCCCTGCAGTAGACCCTCTGAACAAAGCCCTTGAGATGGGAAAGGGAGTTGCCTATTTGGCATATGCGAGAAAGGAGATTGCACCAGCAGGGAGTAACGGTCCTGACTCCTGTGCATGTGAACCTAAGGTTGGGGATGATTCAAGAGAATCCCTTAATGTGTTTCACGCATCAGAACATGCCCTAAGGTATGACTCCTGCACAGCATCGGTGGGGAAGTCCAATAGGATGTTGGTTAACATTTCAGCCAGGGTCGACCCAAAGCCTCTGTTTGAACTTGGACCTTTTTCTGGTGATCTCCCGATGGGCCTGTGGAATCTAGGCCTGATACAAGCTGGGGAAGGCATGGGTGTGGGCATAGATTCCTGTGCTCGCCAGTATCTGTGGACAGAAGGTTCCTGGTGGGAGTTGCCTCTTAGTGCTAGACTAAATGAGACCCTCTCACTTACAGTGAGAAGGGTTGCCTCGGACCAGTTTCATGCTGGGTGGTCTGTAGGGCTGTCAACGATTGGCATAGAATTATTTGAGCTGGGTTATGGAGGGACTGGTGGCTCGGAAGCCTTCAGCACAAACTGGGGATCAGAGGGCTCGGATAGATCTACGTTGGTTGGGTCCACACACGGCATTTACAGGGGCTGGCCTCTTTTGTCAATTGACAGCTCATATGGCTGGCCCTTTGAAGGTGAGGTCAACACACTTGTACCTCAACTGTTCACGTCAGCCACTAGAGTGTTGTCCAGGGCACTTGGTATTACTCCTCCTGTGTTACTGGTCATAACAAATGGAAAGGGTCGGGCCCTATTCGTTTGGGGGCCTGCCCCATTAAAATGTTGAGTAATGATATAAATCATCCCTGGGCCAGTGATGTGGCCTAGGCGCGGAATCGCTCATCTTGATTGATTAATTTGCCCTTGAGTCAGGGGGATCAGTGGGGCATGAATTCCTGCAATTTGGTTAACTACGCTTCTGGGCCAGAAATGGGCCCGGGGATGAACATGTTACTTTAGTATGTTTAATCAAGTTGCCCTTGGGCCAATGATTGAGCCCAGGGACATGTATATTCTCTTAATTGGTTGATTATGCCCTTCGGTCAGAGAGAGAGAGGACCCAGGGACATATATACTCCTGCAGTCCAGTTAATTAGGCCCTTTCGTGTAACATAGGGCCCAGTCACATGTTTGTTTATTAAATGTGTTAATTCTGCCCTTGGACTGTAGTTTTAGTACTAGGGGCAGAGGCTGTTTTCATTTAATAATTGCTGTATTTCCTATACCTGGGGTGTGAAACATTTACTATTGTGCCCTTGATAATTATTGGCCTCGGCAGAAGTCTTGGCCAGTATAAGAAAACATTTGTAATTCTGGCTTATCGCTAGAGTTTATGGCCCCCTGTTCTGTGGGGCCAGCTAGCCAGAATGCATCTAGTTTTGTACTATGGGGTTGGAGTCACCCGCTCACACCTCGGGGGTCTCGCTGACCGGCACTATTAAAGTCCCTTTATACAAGGGATACTAATCTCCACTTGGACCCTCTCCTCCCCAAAATACCTGGGGATGCATTCTTTAGAAAGGGGAGGAGTGTAGTAATTTAGTGGTCCCCGGCCGTAACATCCGGGGACCTGTGTAATTAACACGGTCATGCAGCGCACTTCGACCACGAGATTCAACCAGACAGCATTGATTTCCATTGACTTATTGATATTATTATTATTATCGCCTGTTGCTATATTATACTGTATTTAAGGATTGTGCCACAATAGTAGACCACTGTCATCTACTATAATACCATACAGATGTCCACCAAAAAAGAGTTTACTTGTTCTCCCTCGCAGATGCCTTGAAAGTTTCTGATTTTGTTGTAAGAACCAACATAAAAGCCATTTTTGTGAATGTCCTGAATTAGGAGCCATAAATATAGAAGGTAATTGTATAATTGGGCTTAAGAATGTAGTTCTTCAACAGTTCAACTTCTTGCACATTCACTTTCATGTTTAGAAAAAGCATTAAAAGTTTGAATGTACCACTACCAGTAGAGAGATCCCAGTACCAAAACATTTTGCGCGGTTTGTGGGCATTTTCAATCATATCGGTTGAGAGTCGCTGTACTTTGAGGAGAGTGATAATTTTACCAATAAGACTTGCTATTCTGGGCTTTGCCGTGACGTCATACTGACCGGTTAACCAATCGGATTAATAGGTCGCGTTGATTTCTCCATTCGGTAAAAGGTGAAAACTTGGTCTTTACCGTTGACTCGTATGCAAGTTTAAATTTATTTTAAAGGAAACAAAAAGCTTTTAACAACATATATACAGGTCATACCAATTACCGGGAGTCTAACTGGTTAATGAAGGTGCACAGTTTTATACTCAAAATACACAGGGCGTCCCGTAGGCTTTGAATCTCAAGGGTCATTGACTCTTCAGCCTAAATTTTCAAGGGTCAAAATCAAATTTTCAAGAGTCAAGGTGAGATTTTTAAGGGTCGAACCATGGATCAATAGGGTTTCCAGTCTTATACATCATATTTTATTTTTGTTTGTGTTCTGAAGCTCTACTGTTATATTTTCGAAAAATTCTTAACCTAGATAAATCTAGCTGCTGATCGCTTTCCCAGTCTCAAATGTACGTTGTTTACCGTTTGACACATATTTTCGCGACCTCGCATGTCCGCGATTTTCGTCTTTTTTTCTGCGATTTTATTGGAATTAACAAATACTGAATGTTATTTCACACGAATTTATAAAAAAAATATTTTATTTATTTTTCAATATTAAGTTTTTCATGCAGGATTCGAAAAGTAAGGCTCTTAGAAGTGAAAACTACGTCTGTAACAATTTGCAAGTTAAACTTTCAACACGTAAGTCAATATAATTACTGTACGCTCTTACAATTAATTTAAACTCACGACGAATCATACACTTGAAT
The DNA here is from genome assembly GCA_022818135.1 of Saxidomus purpurata. Classification (NCBI taxonomy): domain Eukaryota; kingdom Metazoa; phylum Mollusca; class Bivalvia; order Venerida; family Veneridae; genus Saxidomus; species Saxidomus purpurata. Next base: position 16,677 of record JAFMSR010000443.1, read on the forward strand.
ATATTACTCGTCTAGGCCGCCGCACAAACATCCACTTATTATCTAATTCGAGTGTCACCATCATGTAGTACTAATTAAACGATGCGCATACTCTTTTGATTGCATCATTTATATGCCGCGTGTAAACAACACCTTTTACACATATATCGATGCCGAACATGTGTTTATTGTTTGTCAATTAAATCCAATCATCCGTTGACTACGTCATTACCAAAGCCGAGACAATGGGCACGTGCGTGATCGTCGCTGATTAGATTAAAGCGAGTAGCTCCGCCTCCGTTCTCACTTTCTGACGATTGGAATTAACAAGTTGATTGACACGTACGCTAAGGAATCGGCGCATTAATGAAAATTCCTACGGTTCAAATATGACTCGTCGGGCGTTTTTATTGCGGGTCAAATACGGGTATTTAGAAATTTTCACGGGTCAAAACCCGGGAGCTCGGGTCTACCGAACGCCCTGAATACATAAAACATAATCTGCTTTTAAAATAAAGTTTCATCATTTATCTTCGTGAAAAAAAAAAATCATAAACCTAAACTATGTATAAGGCGTTAAAAGCAAGCTTTATTAAATCCATGTTGACAGTCATCTTCATTTTTCCGAATATACTTATTACCGTGAATTTGAAAGAAAACTGTTTGAAACTTCAACAAAATTACTCTTGTCTCACAGCTTGTTTTTTTCTGAACATTTTGATATAAAATTTATAGTGATGTTTTTGTTAAAAGTTTGATATTGAGGTCATTTCTAGACCAACTGTCATCAGATTATCATTCAATCTAAAAAAATATGCAAAATTTAAAAATATTACTTTTGCTTGCCAAAATGAACACAAACTTTTGAAATAAAATATTTTTCAGATGGTTTTGACATATGAAAGTATTTGAAGCACAGCAAATTAGAAAGGAAACTACGCTTTAGTATTTAATGATCATTCACGGTAATTGGTATATCCCGGTAATTGGTATATTGAGTATAATTATTATAAAAACAATCTGATAGTTTCATTGTAATGGAAGATCGTCGTCTTCTTTCATTTCTAATCTTGGTTATTGTATTATTAAAAGTTAAAGATGCATAGAGACCAGCAATGACAGCCGAGGAATCGCCTTTCCCGAATGTAAATAATTTATCAGTACCCGGATGTGCGAAGCCGAGAATTCATGCAGTTTTGTTCCTGTGTCCCAGGCAGGACTAGGGTTTGGGACTCATACTCATAGTTCTCTATTTATCCATGTTTTATTAAACCGTTCTTTCCCTCGCCTGATGTTAACAAAATATTCCTTCCTCGCCCGATGTTAACAAAATTTTCCTTCACTCGGTGCAAAATAGGGCTACCCATTCCAGTATGGCTATTCACCATTGATTTTGCCTCACCATCAAATTTGTACCCTCGAATGTCTCACACGCTCACAGCAGTGTCCGATTACTATTAAGTTTTTGCAGTTTACAGCTCACTGCTTCAGAGGTTAAATGTACAAGAAACAGATTCGAATACGGCACTAAAGCAATACACCTGATTAACCTATCACCGTATGGATACGTGTTTTAACGCATCTGCGACCAGTGCAGGATCTCCACTTTTCACTTTTGAATTCATTAAAGAATTTCTAAATGAAAAGCGAAAAGTGGAGATCCTGATCAACCTGCACTACTGCACGGATGTGCAGGCTGATCTGGATCTGCACTGGTCACAGTTGCGTTAAAACACGTATCCATGTGGTAATGGGTTAACAGTTTCAAACAGGGCTAAAATCTGTCCCTTTTACTGAGTTTCTTACGAGTAAAATATTGCCGACCACTTATCTCTGCTTAAACTTCTATGTACAAAACCCGATATGTGGCCCAGTTTTACTTTAACAACTGATTTAAACCTTTAAGACTGAATAAAATATACTTTTAAACAAAACTTGTACCGTCCCCTTAAAACATATCCAGATATTTCATCAAGTGTTTTGCTTAGCCCGTGCACCAAGAGCAATTCATTTTAGATATTTAAAAATGTTTGAAGTGTTTACACTAATATATTTTACAATACAAAGGAGAAAAAAAGAAAATAATGCCTAAGCCTTAAGGGGCACAAATTCGTGGTGATACAGTTTGTGTTGAATGCTGACAGGATTTCTTCAGTAAAAACTGTGAACAGTACACATGCCAAGAGACAGCTATGCTGTTTCTGTTTCATGATATACTAGATGATTCTACTGGTTCTCTCTTGACGGCAAGGCACCATAGTCAAAATATACTGTAGCTGATTGAATCAGAGATATTTTCCCAGAATCCCACTTTAAATAGCTAGACATATTTAAAGGAACAGCATTATTTCATTACCCTAAGTAATTTACCCACATTACATTATGATTTGAACTAAAAGGTACCCATGCTTGTCATTTAGGAGAAAGTTGATAGTTATGAATTACCGTAAGTACGAGTTGACATTAATAGCCTCGTTGAGATATCTTACAAAAGGCTATTGTTCTCACTTCAACATTTTTTAAGTTACAGTAATTACAGCATGAGACCAAAACGCAAGAAGCAGAGAAAGATCGGTTTACACGATAATTCCAGCCCAGACTACCTGCACATACAGGACTTTGGAGAAAAGGGTAAAAGAATTAATGTATTCGGGTATGCTGAAGCTACTCTGATAGTAAAGAAACACACTGTACCGATATGTGATATATTGCAATGTAATTTTCATCACATACTGGACAGGGAGCTCAGTTAGGTTTCAAAATTTTCATTGATCATAAAATATTTGGAATCCGTATGTAAATTCTATACTTGCAAGTACAGACTTTTAGTGTTATGTCTTAACCCATTACTCCATGGATGCGCATTTAATCACATGTGCAACCAGTGTAGATCCAGATCAGCCTGCACATCCGTCTAAAGGACAAAATTGCATTTTTGCAAAATTTGGATTTGAAGTAGATGGAAAATCATGATTTTTTCAAAAAGTCTTGACCTGTCAGAAACTAGTTATTATCAGTTGCTACTATTATAGATATCTTAATTCATTGCCCAAACTAATCAAAAAGGCAATGGTTGACATGCAACCCTAATTTTGACCTTAGTCCTACCTTTGTGTATTTTATTCTACAACAGGGGCGGCAAAATTACTTATTATCTGAATTACTTTCTTGTCCACAATGGCCGACTGTCAATATGAACATTAAAGTTAAAATTCTTGAAAATTTCACTTGTACGTATCTGCCTTGAGACAAGCTGCCACTCCTGTTAACCATGACTTAATGGTTGCTTTGCTTGTTTTTGAAGATACAACTTTAAGGGCAGTTGATCTCAGGTGAGAGATAACCTCTTGTTATAAAGTCACCATCATTCTTGATAATATAGCATAGTTACCATAGTTTTTGGAATGTATAGCATTTTGTGACTTCCTGATATAATTTATTTAAGGGCTGAGGAATTGTGGCTTCAGAAAGAATTACTGAAGGAAGTTTTGTTGTCATTTATTCTGGAAAGAGGACTCATACAGAGCCAGCAGGTGATGACACGTATGTGTATGAAATAATGAGGAAAAAGCCAGTTTGGTAAGAAGTGTTACAATCTTTCAGATTTGATAAGATACCTTTCTCTGTATGACACTATACGCCCGCTTGAAAAACAGGGCGTATTATGCAAACACCCATGGTGGGCTAGTGGCGTCCGGTTTGGTGTCCACTCTCTAATTCTAACAGTTTTTATCTGATCTTCACCAAACTTGGTGAAAATGTTTGTTGGCATAAGATCTTAGCCAAGATTGATAAGCAGCCGAATCGCACCAGGCATCCTTCAAGTGATTTATTGAAAATTGGCTAAATAAATATTGTCCGCTCTCTTACTTAAACAGTTTTCAACCGATCTTCACCAAACTTGGTGAAAATGTTTGTTGGCATAAGGTCTTGCTCAAGTTAGATAACCAGCCCAATCACACCAGGCATTCTAGAGTTATTGCCCTTGAATCATTGAAAATTGACTAAATAAACAGTGTCCGCTCTCTAATTTAAACAGTTTTAAACCGATCTTCATCAAACTTGCTGAAAGTGTTTGTGGGCAATAGTTCAAAGGTCACGTGGGTCCTTGTATTTTAATTTGCTATGAGGGGCATATTTTGTGACATTCTTCCTCTCTTGTAGGCACCTGCAGTGTTGTTTACAACGAAATTTGTTAGTATGTCATGAAAGTGATTAGGAGAATGAGAAGTTTTTCTTATTATTCTTCAATAATAATTATGCAAATTTCAGTCATCATTTTAAATGCCATGAATGGCTTTTGATACTGTAACAGTAAATACTTTGGCTTGGGGTATTATTAAATGCCAAAAAGAATGCCTTTCTGCTTATATGAAAGTCAGTCTATTTTTATGCCCCTGAAGGGTGGCATATTAAAATTGCACCGTCCGTCTGTGCGGTCCCCACTTACAAATTCGTGTCCAGACTGTAACTTTGTCATGCATTGAAGGATTTTAAAATAACTTAGCACAAATGTCTAGCACATCAAGACGACGTGTTGCGTGTAAGACCCACGTCCCTACCTCAAAGGTCAAGGTCACACATAGAGTTTGAAGGTAATGGAATCCTGTATATGTGCACACATTCGTGTCCGGACTATAACTTTGTCATGCATTGATTGATTTAAAAATAACTTGGCACAAATGTCTAGCACATCAAGCCGATGTGTCCCATGGATTTTAAAATTACATACCACACATTATTGAGCACATGGAGAGGACAAAGACTGTGAGACACCTCTTTCGGGGGCATTCGTCACTTGTGAGGGACAGCTCTTGTTTCTGCTCTATTTGTAGTTTCAAGGATTCATGACAAAAAGTGCATTTAATGATCTCTTTGTTTTACATACCTGATGAATCTTTTAAGCCTAATAAGTTACCGTCCACTTGCAAATTAGTTTTTTTTTTCGCCGACTGGTCTCATGCTGGTAGTCAAGCCACAAATCTGCATGTAAGCAAGCATTATTGTATGGATATAAATATTTTATACTAATTTATTATACGCCCTGCACAACATCAAGTCAGTGTGATCTTGTGCGCTCAATTCTTGAAAACCCCTTGATATAATTTGACGAAACTTCACAGAAAGAAGTGAATTGAATTAAACCTAGTTGTGTATGCGGCATATATCAAGTTTGCTTGGAAACCTTTTCACTGAGTTGTGGGACTTTGTTTTGCATTTTCTTCACAATACAGTATACATAGAGGGATAAGTATTTAAGCCCCGATCTCACATTCACTATGACGGCCCTGGTTCCTCCTGGTAAACATTAGACGGTATACCTGTATGAACCGTGACATTTAAAATAATGTAAGTTGGATCTCATATTCCCAATGGTGTCCCTGTAAACCTCCGATAATGAAGCAGAATCTATAATTTGACCCCGGTTTAGTCCCGGTATGACACCGGATATCCACAGTGATTGTCCAGCGTGAACCTGATTGATCCCAGTGTAATCCAGAGTGACCCAGGTCGTAGCCAGTAGTGCCTGGATGACCGCCGGTATCATCCCATTATAGCCCGGCTGTGATTTGGTGACACACCGGCGCCTATCGTAAGTTTCCCTACCACCAACGGTACAAGACGGAGCCATACCGTGTTGTCGCCTGCCCTATGCTGTCCCGGGGCCGGAGTTGGCCTCAGCTCTTCCGCGTATAAACTGATTGCCAGTGACCCGGAACATCACAGTTGAGTCAGTAGACACACGGTGGATATCCGGTGTTACCCCGAAATTGCCGGCATTGCACCAAAGCTCTATCATGTATAAAGTGATTGCCGGTGACCGCTGATAACTACAGAATATCACGGTAGACACAAGGTGGATATCCGATGTTACCTCAGAAATTGACAGCATAGCACTGATATTGCATGGAATATGCTGGTTTGAGCAATCGTCCTGTGATTCTGGCTGTATCAAACATTTTAAAACAACCGGGGCCGTTTGCTGGTTCGACAAGGTTCACAAAGGATCTTTCTGGCCATTCACGGAATTGTCAAGGTTGTCAGGATAAACCGGGAGACCAAAGCATGGCAGTGAGATCGCGGCTTTAGCATAGTTGTGCATAGTGCATATAAAGTTCTGTTTAACTTTGACTTTGCCTTTTTACCTTACATGTACCATACAGTATACATAAGGGGTTTCGATAGAGTAATTTTATACCTCAAAAGGCTTCACTTTTACTATTGTAACAATGTATCTATAGATGAAGTTCATGAAAATGTAATGTTTGATTTACTGATTTAGGATTGATGCAACATTTGATGACGGCTCGTATGGAAGGCTCATCAATGATAACCATGTATCTCCCAACCTGATAGTGAAGGTTGTAAAAGTGAAAGGGGAAGACTACCCAGCATTCTACGCAAACAGGGAAATCATGGAAGGAGAGGAAATAACCTATGATTATGGTGGTGGATACTATCCATGGAGAAATGTTAGTTTTGTCTTGTATTCATCTATTAATGGATTTTAAATGACAGTGGTCTCTGATAAAATAAAACATTTCCTGTTTATAGTTTCAAGCTTTTCAAATAAAGTTAGATTTCAATATTTCTTATGCTTAAAAGACTGACCAACAAGACTAGTGAATGTTAATTCTGTTTGCTAAAAATGTTTTAATGCTTGCTTTTATCGACAGCATGAAACATCAGATACGAAGTTATCAAGTATGTATGTACTGACAGTTACTGTTATTGATATTTCAGTTCACTTTGATTTTTTCGTTTGTGTGTTTTTATATGCCCAAAGAGACGTGTTATGTTATATCCCCTATCAGTCCGTCTGTTAGCAAATTCTTGTGCGGATAACTCCTCATTCGTTATTGAACGGAATTTGATCTAACTTTCAGGGATGATTCACTTTGACATATAGTTGTGCATAACGGAGATAATTTTTTGATCTGCCCTTGTTCAGCAGTTTTATGGCCCTTTGTTACTTTACATAAGCAAATTCTTGTGTGGATAACTCCTCATTCATTATTGAATTTGTTAAAACGTTCAGGGATGACTGACCTTGACATGTAGTTGTGCATAAGGGAGATAATTTTTGGATCCGTCCTTTTTCAGCAGAATTATGGCCCTTTTTATTTTACATAGAGTTTTACAAGGAAATTCTTTTGCAGATAACTTGCTTTGGAACTGTCAACACCCTTCAGGCGTGTTTTGCTCCGCCTAGCAGTGCTCTTCAACTTTTTTTAAACAAGGTTTTTGAAGAAGAAACTGGTTGTTTGTTTGTTTGTTTGTTTGTTTTACCAAAGTACCTGGGAAGTACTAGAACTTGACCTTATCCTCTATATAAGAAACTGCTAACATTCGCACCTAAAGGGACATGATGGTCATAGGATGGCTCAACCACTAAATATTATTATGCAAGTCCTTACATAGACATGAGATCCTGCTGCTTAAAGTGTAAAAGTCCCTTGGTCCTCGGTATGTTGTTATATTGCAACATTAAGTAAGGGCATTTGTTTGAGCAACCATAAGCAGTTTCATTTTTACATTTCCTTGAATACTTGATTTTGATTGAAGAATACAGAGGAGTTTATGTGCCTATTGGCCAGTCATTCAGTTTATTGACTGATTGATATGCTTGATGATCAAAGTCTTCCAATTTTTATGCCCCCGAAGGGTGGCATATTAAAATCGCACCGTCTGTCCGTCTGACCGTCTGTCCGTCTGTCCGTCCGTCCGTCTGTCCGTCCGTCCGTGCGTCCCCACTTACAAATTCGTGTCCGGACTGTAACTTTGTCATGCATTGAAGGATTTTAAAATAACTAGGCACACATGTCTAGCACATCAAGACGACGTGTCGCGTGCAAGACCCACATCCCTACCTCAAAGGTGAAGGTCACACTTGGAGTATGAAGGTTATGGAATCCTCTATATATGCACACATTCGTGTCCGGACTGTAACTTTGTCATGCATTGAAGGATTTTAAAATAACTAGGCACACATGTCTAGCACATCAAGACGACGTGTCGCGTGCAAGACCCACGTCCCTAGCTCAAAGGTCAAGGTCATACTTAGAGTTTGAAGGTAATGGATTCCTCCATATAAGCATATATGCACACATTCGTGTCCGGACTGTAACTTTGTCATGCATTGAAGGATTTTAAAATAACTTGGCACAAATGTCTAGCACATCAAGACGACGTGTCGCGTGCAAGACCCAGGTCCCTAGCTCAAAGGTCAAGGTCATACTTAGAGTTTGAAGGTAATGGATTCCTCTATATAAGCATATATGCACACATTCGTGTCCGGACTGTAACTTTGTCATGCCTTGAAGGATTTTAAAATAATTTGGCACAAATGTCTAGCACATCAAGACGACGTGTCGCGTGCATGACCCACATCCCTACCACAAAGGTCAAGGTCACACTTAGAGTTTATAGGTAATGGAATCCTGTATATATGCATACATTTGTGTCCGGACTATAACTTTATTATGCTTTGAAGGATTTTAAAATAACTGTGCACAAATGTCTAGCACATCAAGCGGATGTGTCGCGTGCAAGACCCAAGTCCCTACCTCAAAGGTCAAGGTCACACTTAGTGTTTAAAGTAATGGAATACTGTATGCATGATTACTCTGTCATGCATGGAAGGATTTTAAAATTACATAGCACATTTATTGAGCACATGGAGAGGACACAGACTGTGAGGCACCTCTTTCGGGGGCATTCGTCACTTGGGAGGGACAGCTCTTGTTTTAGTAATTAAGTTAAAAGATTGACATTCCATGAAGTGTACATGTAGTTGTGCTAGACATATTTCTCGGGATTGATCCAAGCATTGTAGTAGAATGCCATTACTCTCACAAAAAATTAATGGTTCTTTGGCCCTCTTGTTAATCTTAGTATTGCGTTGTCTTGTGATACTAACAGTTTGAGGACTTGGCAGTATTACACAGTGCAAAATACAGAAGTTCTTTTTGGCTTATAGCAATACTATCTGAAGAAATGTAAGGATGGAGTTAATACTTTAATAATATTCTACAGTGGAGCAGGGCAATCAGGCTGTAAATTGGTGCGCTGTAGAGGCTGGCAAAGATCAGACACTTGGTAAAGAATCTCCACTGGCCAACTCTGATGTTACACCTACAAAAGATGACCAAAACCAAGAGAGCATGGAATCAGAGGACCTAGAACAGCCAGAGAAAGGTATTAACATGTTTGTTTTTCGGAAAGCTTATTCATTCATGGAAATGTTTAAAATCTAAAGATTGAAGGCCTAGAACTTCTGAAATTTTGCATTTTCAATAATTTGGTGGTATTTTAAAAGGATTAATAAAATTCTGTCCCTGCATTAATTGAAAAGTGTAATACTTTAATAATATTCTACAGTGGAGCAGAGCAATCAGGCTGCTAATTGGTGCGCTGTAGAGGCTGGCAAAGATCAGACACTTGGTAAAGAATCTCCACTGGCCAACTCTTATGTTACACCTACAAAAGATGACCCAAACCAAGAGAGCATGGAATCAGAGGACCTAGAACAGCCAGAGAAAGGTATTAACATGTTTGTTTTTCGGAAAGCTTATTCATTCATGGAAATGTTTAAAATCTAAAGATTGAAGGCCTAGAACTTCTGAAATTTTGCATTTTCAATAATTTGGTGGTATTTTAAAAGGATTAATAAAATTCTGTCCCTGCATTAATTGAAAAGTGTAATACTTCAATAATATTCTACAGTGGAGCAGATCAATCAGGCTGGTAATTGGTGCGCTGTAGAGGCTGGCAAAGATCAGACACTTGGTAAAGAATCTCCACTGGCCAACTCTGATGTTACACCTACAAAAGATGACCCAAACCAAGAGAGCATGGAATCAGAGGACCTAGAACAGCCAGAGAAAGGTATTAACATGTTTGTTTTTCGGAAAGTTTATTCATTCATGGAAATGTTTAAAATCTGAAGATTGAAGGCCTAGAACTTCTGAAATTTTGCATTTTCAATAATTTGGTGGTATTTTAAAAGGATTAATAAAATTCTGTCCCTGCATTAATTGAAAAGTGTAATACTTTAATAATATTCTACAGTGGAGCAGAGCAATCAGGCTGCTAATTGGTGCGCTGTAGAGGCTGGCAAAGATCAGACACTTGGTAAAGAATCTCCACTGGCCAACTCTGATGTTACACCTACAAAAGATGACCCAAACCAAGAGAGCATGGAATCAGAGGACCTAGAACAGCCAGAGAAAGGTATTAACATGTTTGTTTTTCGGAAAGTTTATTCATTCATGGAAATGTTTAAAATCTGAAGATTGAAGGCCTAGAACTTCTGAAATTTTGCATTTTCAATAATTTGGTGGTATTTTTAAAAGGATTAAAAAAATTCTGTCCCTGCATTAATTGAAAAGTGTAATACTTTAATAATATTCTACAGTGGAGCAGATCAATCAGGCTGCTAATTGGTGCGCTGTAGAGGCTGGCAAAGATCAGACACTTGGTAAAGAATCTCCACTGGCCAACTCTGATGTTACACCTACAAAAGATGACCAAAACCGAGAGAGCCTGGAATCAGAGGACCTAGAACAGCCAGAGAAAGGTATTAACATGTTTGTTTTTCGGAAAGCTTATTCATTCATGGAAATGTTTAAAATCTAAAGATTGAAGGCCTAGAACTTCTGAAATTTTGCATTTTCAATAATTTGGTGGTATTTTAAAAGGATTAATAAAATTCTGTCCCTGCATTAATTGAAAAGTGTAATACTTTAATAATATTCTACAGTGGAGCAGAGCAATCAGGCTGCTAATTGGTGCGCTGTAGAGGCTGGCAAAGATCAGACACTTGGTAAAGAATCTCCACTGGCCAACTCTGATGTTACACCTACAAAAGATGACCCAAACCAAGAGAGCATGGAATCAGAGGACCTAGAACAGCCAGAGAAAGGTATTAACATGTTTGTTTTTCGGAAAGTTTATTCATTCATGGAAATGTTTAAAATCTGAAGATTGAAGGCCTAGAACTTCTGAAATTTTGCATTTTCAATAATTTGGTGGTATTTTAAAAGGATTAAAAAAATTCTGTCCCTGCATTAATTGAAAAGTGTAATACTTTAATAATATTCTACAGTGGAGCAGATCAATCAGGCTGCTAATTGGTGCGCTGTAGAGGCTGGCAAAGATCAGACACTTGGTAAAGAATCTCCACTGGCCAACTCTGATGTTACACCTACAAAAGATGACCAAAACCGAGAGAGCCTGGAATCAGAGGACCTAGAACAGCCAGAGAAAGGTATTAACATGTTTTTTGTGAAATGAAGTTTGTGTTGTGGTGTTCTATGTTTTTGTTGTTTTATTGTGATTGTGCTTTTGTTCTATTTAATTGATATAGTGTGTAATTGGCAACTCCATTCCAACAAAATAATCATTAAGGTGTCAGTGCAAGTGTTATGGTAATTGAAATTATGTAACACATGTTATTAGAAATGGACTTGTGACAAGGTTACATTTCTTGTCTAATAATATTGCATTAAGAAACATCAAATACTAGTATCAAGGAATTAACAAAAAGCTAACTGTGGAATGGAAACCCTATACCACATGTCCTCCTCTTTCTTTGACTAGTTGAAATATTATTATGCAAGTCCTTACATAGACATGAGATCCTGCTGCTTAAAGTGTAAAAGTCCCTTGGTCCTCGGTATGTTGTTATATTGCAACATTAAGTAAGGGCATTTGTTTGAGCAACCATAAGCAGTTTCATTTTTACATTTCCTTGAATACTTGATTTTGATTGAAGAATACAGAGGAGTTTATGTGCCTATTGGCCAGTCATTCAGTTTATTGACTGATTGATATGCTTGATGATCAAAGTCTTCCAATTTTTTTAGTAATTTAGTTAAAAGATTGACATTCCATGAAGTGTACATGTAGTTGTGCTAGACATATTTCTCGGGATTGATCCAAGCATTGTAGTAGAATGCCATTACTCTCACAAAAAATTAATGGTTCTTTGGCCCTCTTGTTAATCTTAGTATTGCGTTGCCTTGTGATACTAACAGTTTGAGGACTTGGCAGTATTACACAGTGCAAAATACAGAAGTTCTTTTTGGCTTATAGCAATACTATCTGAAGAAATGTAAGGATGGAGTTAATACTTTAATAATATTCTACAGTGGAGCAGGGCAATCAGGCTGCTAATTGGTGCGCTGTAGAGGCTGGCAAAGATCAGACACTTGGTAAAGAATCTCCACTGGCCAACTCTGATGTTACACCTACAAAAGATGACCAAAACCAAGAGAGCATGGAATCAGAGGACCTAGAACAGCCAGAGAAAGGTATTAACATGTTTGTTTTTCGGAAAGCTTATTCATTCATGGAAATGTTTAAAATCTAAAGATTGAAGGCCTAGAACTTCTGAAATTTTGCATTTTCAATAATTTGGTGGTATTTTAAAAGGATTAATAAAATTCTGTCCCTGCATTAATTGAAAAGTGTAATACTTTAATAATATTCTACAGTGGAGCAGATCAATCAGGCTGGTAATTGGTGCGCTGTAGAGGCTGGCAAAGATCAGACACTTGGTAAAGAATCTCCACTGGCCAACTCTTATGTTACACCTACAAAAGATGACCCAAACCAAGAGAGCATGGAATCAGAGGACCTAGAACAGCCAGAGAAAGGTATTAACATGTTTGTTTTTGGGACAGTTTATTCATTCATGGAAATGTTTAAAATCTAAAGATTGAAGGCCTAGAACTTTGTATTTTCAATAATTTGGTGGTCCTCTAAAAGGATTAATAATTGGCCATGATTTATTTTACTCATTGCAGGAAAAGTTTATTTGCATACAAACTATTATGTTTTATTTCTTTTGTAGGTTATTGTAAAAGAGTTTTTATTTGTTCAGGAAACAGAAAAATAAAGGTATTTCAGTTTTATGATAACAGTTTACTTCATTTTGACAATTTCTGAATTTAATCTTTATTTGTAAAAAAAATGCTTGCAGCATATTTAACATTTTTGCCAAGAAACTTGTTAAATAAACCTAACAGTTTTTCTCTACTTTTATACCCCCAAAGAATGGCATATACATGAAGTAATCAGACTGTCTGTCCGTTTCCACTTCATGTCTTCTCCATATCTCCCATATGCTTTAACTTGTGTTTAATGTTCACCTCACCAAGGCAATGTCCAAAACCCATGGGCCACTTCCATCAGACCAAAGTTCAAGGTCACAGCTTAACTTAATAAGGTAACAGATTTGAGCCTTGATTTTGTTTTTGCTCCTTATCTTCTAAAGGCTTGAAGGATTTTCAAATGTTCACCTTATCAAGACAATGGGCAACACTTGTGTGTCACTTTCAGCAGCTCATGGTCATCACAGCTCAAGGTCAAAGAGTTGGGCCTCAATTTTGATGTACACCACATTTCTCCTGAATGCCTATAAATTTTTTTTTCATGAGACTTTTGTCAAATATTCACTTCACCAAGGTGATGTGCAGACTTGATCTCTTTTTAACTGCAAACATGGGGCCTTGTACATGATGGCTGCACACTTTGGGAGGCATACGTCAGTTTCACTGACATCTCTTGTTTTGTCATGGCTGTCTGTTAGTCTTCCAAAATTTATGCTACCTTAAAAAAATTCGAGTTGAGGTCTTGAGATTGAAGGAGATATATCATCAGCAGATCAAGGACTGGAAGGGCATAGATGAAGGAAGCCACAGTCATGTTCTTGTATCAAATTTCAGTTTTGTTCCTATGAGACTTGAGAAGTCAGTTTGTTTTATGGGCCCTTTATAAATGTTTTCAGAACAAGCTGGTTGAACTTGTTACAAGATGTGGGGGGAATATGCTTCAGAGTTCCAGACTAATACTACGCATGTTATCATGCAAGCAGGTATGGCTTTTATTATTAAGTGATTTAGCTTAAGTTCTAGCAAATCATGTAAGGTTTTTCAGTTACATAAGTATTTCCCCTCTCTTTACCAGGGCATTTATCATTAAGTCGACTGCTATTTTGTAAGGTTGCTGGACAAATTAAGTGGTAGTTGTAGTTTGGCCTTGAATTCAGACAGAATTTGTACATTCTGTTAATATTTTGTTATGAAAGAGAAAGGTGAGGAAATCATTAGCTATTGAAAGAATTCTTGCTTTCAGCTGAGGAGAAATGTGTGTAGATACAATGTATAAGCAATGCTTTGTACATGTATTTCAGATACAGAACGTTTCTGTGACAGAACAGTAAAATACTTCTTAGGCATTGCTCATCACTGCTGGATTCTTGACCACCTGTACATAAATAAGTGTTTAGAAGCAGGGTACTTTTTGCCAGAGGTGAGAAACATTCTTTGAAAGTGTCAGTGATTATGTCTCCCTGGAGAGACACAGTGATTTGTAATTGTCTGTCTGTTGTGAAACTTTTGTCTTTGCACTTCTCTTAACCCATTACTCCATGGACACGCTTTTAATCACATGTGCGACCAGTGTAGATCCAAATCAGCCTGCACATCTCTGATCGGGATCTGCACTGTTAAGGGTAATGTAAAGGGTTCAGCTACTGTTGGGATTTTCTTTGTGTCTTGTTGAGAGATTCAGGAGCAAGGCTTTTTTGCACTCGCTCCGATGTTAGCGGGTTAAAGTTTTTGATATATAGTCAGATATTATTGATCATAAATGTTTGGAATGATACACCTTAAGCTAATTTTTGCAGAGTCTACACATCCAGTATCAGCAGTCCAACACTTAGATAATCATGTATAAGGTTGGATTTTGTAAACAATAGAAATATATAATGATGGTATTTGGCCCATGTGATGAAATTTAGGCCTTGGAAGTTGTTATATTGTTTTTATCTTCTTTGTAACAGTTCAGAGTTTTTTCCTGAATTTTTTCATCGTGTTTTATGTTGTCCCAATAATGATTAATTGATTTGCAGGAAGAGTATGAAATCTTGGGGGATATTGACTTTCCAGCAGGACTTGGTGCATTATTGTCAAGACAATCTAAAAGGAAGATACTGAGAGGTGTGAATATAAAAATCTCTGGAGAATCACCGGATTTGCCTAAAGGTACTTTTATTTAAGAAATACTATGGTAACTGAGTTTGGTTTTCATAGAATAACTTTAGTTGGAGTTCTTATGTGCGTAAGAATATATCACGAAGGTCAGAGTGCTATATAATTACTCATAACAACAATGAACGTACAATAACTAGGTCATAGGTTCAGTCAATAGAAAAAAACGTCTGTTGATGACGCAGGGTCACTTGGCCCTCTTGTTTAATTACCTGCCTTTATTGAATTTTCTTGTGCAAGCCAGAAGTCATAATGAATTGAATTTTTTCAAATTGCACACGGGATTTGATAATGCTTCCTCCCTTTTGTTTGCAGTATGTTTTTACTACAGTTGTAAAGGGGTAGGGGCAGGTTTTATCACCAAAATTATTCTTTTTTGTGATGAAGCAGTAGGATTGTAAGCCTGAAGACCTAAGGTACTAAGCAGAGCTATTGTTCACAGAAATATGTATGTGTATTTTAATGTAATAAATGCTCAATATTTTGTAGAGGCAGTGAAGAATATTATTCTGTCATTGGGAGGAGGGCTTGGACAAAACAGCTCATTCGTCATGTCCTTAGATGGAATGGGTTAGTTACAATTTATAACTATATTTTTAGCTAAGTTGTTTTGAGATTAGCATCAAATTTCTGTTCTAGGTTTTGATTCAAGTTTTCATGGTCACATAATCTCATAGACTGTACATGTATAAAATTGAAACTTCACACAAGGCCTCACAGTCAACAAACCTGTTTGACTAAGACCATTTAGTGCAAATTTTATGTACATGTATTATCAGCGATATATCTCTGGATATAGATATGGACCTTATTATGCCCCCACCACCTGGGGAGGGGGGCATACTTCTGTCCGTTGATCACATCCTTGTTACCTGAACTCCTCATTCATTATCTGACACAATTTCTTCAAACTTTCAAAAATTATCATTTAACAATAATGATCTTTAGATGGACTTCACAATTAAAATATAGATCTCAGCAAATGTATGTTATTCACACCTTGATCTCTGTTATTGTGATATGTTTATTCGTCTTTGAAACTACAGCACATATTGACAATGTTGTTGACTGGTAGGGGATGTCTGTATTGCCACTGCAATACCTGATCACTTATAAATATAACAACCATCTAAGGAGATGCTTTCTGGTTTTTAAAATGTTACTTGGACTTTGTACCTTCTCAGTTATGCTGCCAAATAAAAATCACTGACCTTGATGAAATATTTAAATGGAAAGATACAGAAGGGCTTTTTGAATTTCCAGATAACTTTGATCAGGACATGTAGAAAAATATCAACTTTTGTTACAGGTGGACCAAATACAGTGCTCAAAGATTGGTTATTTGACTGTCTAAGTACGTTCACATATTTAGATGTTGATACATATTACAGGTATGTGACATTCACTGGTTCAGATTTGAACTGCTGTTGGTTGTACACTCCCTTCCCCCCATCCCCCTCTCCCCACCCCACCCCACTATGGGGTTGGTGGAAATTTAGTTTTAAATGAGTAACAGAAAGTAGACCTCAAAAAATATTTATATAATGACTTTTTAAGTTTTAGCTCAGCTATTCATAAAACAGTACAAGCTATTTTACTCACCCAAGCGTTGTCATCAGCATCACACTTTTGTTTAAAGTTTTGCGTGCAAGCATATATCTTCATATACAGTAGAGAGATTGCATTAAAAAATTTTGTATAGTGTTCTAAGCCATTGACCTCGCAGTAATGGACAGGTCCAATAAATCTGACTTGAATTTTAGCAAAGTTATGCCCCTTTTTGGACTTAGAAATTCTGGTTCATGATAGTTTAGGAAAGTTATGTCCTGTTGAGGACTCGCTAAGATTTCACTATCAATACGCTAGAAAAGTCAAGCACTGGCTGTCTTATGGGCTGCTCTGTTCTACTAAAGATTGAGTTTAAGCTCTTGAACATCTATGTTGCCCATAGGTATCTATTAACTAGACAACAGCACACATTATTTATTACTCCTCTATAATGTCTGAATCAGTATTGTATATACATAGTGACAACTGGTATAGTATAGACTGTTCACTTTTAAAAACACACTTTTAGTCTTACTGTATCATTATCCTATTTGCAGTGGGAAGCATTCCAACAATGAGAGGGGTGAGGCTGACAGTGATGATGTCATGGAGTTCACTACCAATAGTGATGATGATGATTTAGATAAGGATTATGTTCCAGAAAGTGATCGTTATTCAAGTGATTGTTATTCAAGTGACGAGGATGTAAATGAAAACCAAGCAGATATTGAGTGTTCAGACAGCAATTTATCAGTAATAATGCCAATGGTAAATGCCAAACAAGCTCATAACAATACAAATCTGCCATATGATGACGTTGGGGATAAGAACATTAACCAAAGCAAAGCAGATGCTTTCAGTACAAGTGACACAGACATGGAAGTAGTGCAAAATACTGAGCAAACTAGTGGGAGCAAGCCAGATGATGACAGTGTGCATAAGGAAAGAATAGAACATGGACAGTCATCCACTGGTAATCTCAGCAAAGCTGGAAGACGAATATATGTCACCAAAAGCAAGAAAAAAGCAGATGGCAAAAGAATATGGGATAAGAAACATGTTTGTGTGTTTTGTGAGAAACAGTATTCTAAACTTGCTAGGCATTTGGAGCAGAAGCATTCCACTGAAATAGAGGTTCAAAGAGCTTTAGCATATGAAAAAAAATCAAAAAAGAGGAAAGAGGAATGGAAAAGTCTGATGCAAAAAGGTGACTTTGCACACAATATCAAAGTTTTTGAGAAAGGGCAGGGTGAAATTATTCCATGCAAAAGGCCAACAAATGAAGCAGAAGGAACATCATATGTTCAGTGTAAGGAGTGTTTTGGGACATACCTAGCTTGTGATTTATGGAGACACATAAAAAATGCACACCCAGATAAAAAGTCAAATGGAAAGTCTTCAAATCATCATCAAATAGAAAGTGCATCATTAATGCCTGTGTCTGATGTTGCTATGCAAGAGTTCAGAGAAAAGATATTAGACAGACTGGCCAATGATGAAATTTCCTTAATTGCTCGATCTGATTACGATATAGTAGTATTTGGTCAAAGGAAGTTTATAAAGCATGCTCGGAATACGCATTATTTTGGATACATTCGACAGAAAATGAGAGAATTGGGTCGTTTTGTGCAGTCAGCAAGAGAAGCTGATTCTTCAATAACTTCCTTGAAGGATTGTATTGATCCCATAAAGTTTCAAGTCTGTGTCACTGCAGTAAAGAATTTGTGTGGTTACAGCAGTTCAACTTCTTTGTTTGATATTCCATCATTAGCCAAGAACATAGGACATTCTTTGCATAAAGTTGCACGTAAAATAAAGACCCATGCCATGGCTAAAGGTAATAAAGTACTTCAAGAAAAGGCTGAAATGTTCATTGACATGTACAAAGAGGATTGGGATGTTGAGGTAAGTCATGCGGCTTTGGAATCTCTTGAGATTCGGAAATACAACAAACCTATGAGAATTCCTCTAACTGAGGATCTGAAAACTTTATCATCATACCTGAAAAAGAAAGCAGAGGCAATTATGGCTATGACTGAAATAACACAGGAGGAGTTCAGAGATCTCAGTGAGGTCACTTTGGCACAAGTGGTACTTTTCAATAAACGGAGAGCAGGAGAAGCTGAAAGACTTGAAGTAAAACAGTACCTTGATGGTGTACAGCACGGTAAAACTCCGCAGACTGAGATTCTTGAATCCCTTTCTCCACTTGAAAAAAAGCTAGCAGAAGTAATTGACAGGGTAGAGTTGAGGGGTAAACGAGGTAGGCGTGTCGCAATTCTACTTACACAAAACTTGAAAACACAGTTGGATTTCCTCCTTAAAAACAGATCCTGTGGTAATATTAGCATTGAGAATATGTATATGTTTGCCCGGCCTGGTGAGTCATCAACACCAATTAGAGCAACTGATGTTCTAAGGAAATATTCGTCAATATGTGGAGCTAAGCAACCAGAGACATTGACCAGCACTGGCTTCCGAAAACATGTGGCAACAATCTCCCAGATGCTGAACTTGAAAGATAATGAGCTTGATGTTCTGGCAGGTTTCCTAGGGCATGATATAAGAGTACATAGGGAGTTTTATCGATTGCCAGAAAGCACTATTCAGGTTAGTTTATTGCAATAGTCGCTATTTGTTCCAAGAGTTTTGGATGGTAAATGAAAGGTTGAAACATTTGTGCAGCCAGTCTGTCATGTTCTGTTATCAGTAGGAGAACTTGTATTTGTAAAACATTTTGATCAATTAACTGAAACTAAGTTAACAAACTTAACAGGTTAGCAATGGCAGTTGATTAAGGACATACAGAAAGCTGAGAGAGAAAAAAGCTTTAACTTGCTAAGTAATTTGTCCTTACTAAAGGCTTAAATTATCATTTGTACTATGTGTCCAACAACTTGCTTAATGAGGACTTCAAAGGTGTGTTTACACATTTTCAGTGGAAGGATTTGGTATCACTGTAAGGACTTAATACTAGGGATGTCAATGAATACCCAAATTGGTATTCGGATATTCGGTCAGCCTTCCGAACAATTATCCGGATATTCGGTCTTTTAATGTACTAAATTTGATACGTTTTTGATCAATTTGTCACATATTTTCGTGATAATAAATTTATAGCTTACGGTTACCCTAACCAGGCAAATATATACTTTCCAGAGAACTTACTTTTATACATTTTAAATCAGAAAATTAATGGCTGTAAGATTCAATCAATCACAACATAAAAATTAGGACAAAATACACGTATTTCATTTACGTTGTTATCACGGGAGCTAACTCTGTAAGGACTGTTGTACTTTCGGTTTCGCTTTCTCCGTGATAGTGTCGTTACATGGACATTTATTTACTTTTTCTGCTGCGTCCTGGGAAATTCATTTCCAGTACTAATAGATCAGCAGGAGGCTTAAGCGGACTTGGAAAGAAAAGCTTCAATGAAGAACAACCTGAAAAGTTTTTTCATTTTAATTGGAAAATATAAAATTATCTATTAAACTTGTTTAATGTTTGAAAAACGGGGCGCAGTACAAATTGAAATTGCTTAAATTAGCGCCTTTCCATCATGTATTAGCGTAATCAAGACTTTAAAACACTTGCATAATAATTGTCCTTAATCTAAATGTTTGTTCAACAATTCACACCAAGAAATTGAAACTCTTTTGTTTGCTTAATCTCTTTTGTCTAATCGCGATAGATTGACTGTATGAAGTGTCATCACCACGGCAACTGGGTATTGTGAGAGAAAAAAAGGTGCATTACTTACCAGACCAAAAGAAAATCTGTTCGGTCAAGATAAGTGAACGAAACAAGGGAAAATGGAGCATTTCTATTTATTTTAGTTCATACTTAATATGTTAACATGTTATCTTAGCAGAACATCTTTACATTGTCATAATTCAAAAGTTCATCTGCATCTGAATCCTAATCAAAAAGGTTATCTCCATCTCAAGTGACATATCACATATATCAGTAGCTGAAACAGCTTCACCATCTTAATTGTCCTTAGCTATGCACCTTCATAATACTTCAGTGACCATATTTTGTCAGATCGCAGCTGCAAATGAATGTTGGACAGTCTGACTGAAGTGTCTGTACTTGCCAAAATTTGTAGGACTTGTCTGATGGCTTGGTAGTTTTCAGGAAATCTGAAAAAAGGTGACTGTGGCAGGAAAACCTTTAACCATGTTAACTGTGCTAATGTAAAAATTTCACGCCACAGTCCGCTTTTTATGTAGTAACCATTTCACAGCAGATGTTGTAAGCAAAACAATTCATGAAAAAATTGAAAACAGTAACCTTGACCTTAAAATGACCTCAACAGCAATCCCAACAACTAAAGATATTAAATACGCTGTGAGTTTGCAAATATCTTCATACTAGAATATATTATTAAAAAAACTGACCTTGCCTGCCTTTTACCTATGAGACTCCACAAACTATTAATTATATTTGACAAATGGCTTAAGTTCACAAATAGTAATTTCTATCATTTAACAATTTAATCATCGTAGTGTTCAATAAAAGAGGTTATGTTAAGGTTAAATTTATGAATTAATTCTGTCAGCTAACCAATTTTCCAGTTTCATAACATTGATTATGCACTATGAGAAAAGCACACTTAATCAGAGCTTGTATTTTTGTTACAAAAGATTGAGTGCTGTCTCACTGACAGTTTTTGTCAATGCAAGTTTTACATAAAAAGTAAAAATAGAAAAAAATTGTTTCTTATTCTTTACAGATTGCCAAAGTTAGTAAGCTGCTGTTGGAAGTTGAGCGAGGGAACCTTAACCACTACAAGGGAAAAAGCTTAGATGAAATTCAGTTTAATCTGGATGGTATGTTACCTGTTGAACTTTTAATCTTGAGCTTTTGACCTTTTTACCGCCTGATTTCAGCGTGTGTTCGTATAACTATCATTGGGAGGTCACATTTCTGACTACACACCAACAAAGAGAGGACATTTTGGTTTTTGAGGACTATTGTGCTAGCACTGTGGGGACTGAGTGTGAATTTTTGCATTTAAAAGTATAAATTCCTACTGTTTAGTTTAGTTTATACTAATTAATTTAGCTCGATTGTGAAGAAAGCTTTTAGCTTATCGAGTCACTCTCGAGTCCGCTTCCTGGAAAAACCAGTACTGGTGTCATATGAGAAGGTACGGTCGTGACCTTGGTGGGGCTCGAACCCGCAACCTCCAGGATGAGCGGCAGACACCTAAACCTCTACACCACCTTACTATTTACCAATTACTGACTCTTTGATCAGTTTTCTTATTATCATGGATATAAGGTTACGGTATTATAGTAAAACCTGCTTTAACCGGCATCCATCAGGACCACAAAATTGTGCCAGTTAAAGCAGGTTTTATTCATATAGAATATAGAGTGATTTTGCTGGGAGGCACTAAATGAACATGCCAGATAACGCAAGATTCCTTTTAATTCAGGTGCCGGATAAGGCAGGTTTTACTGTATCATATTATAAAGATTCATCTTGGCCCTTATATTTGAAATTTTGTGTCTGTTGATTTTTAACAACAGAGAGCATTTTAAATTCTTTCACGTTTGAAAATATGGGGATTGCTAATGTCTATTTTCAGAACCACTGGAATATGAAGAAGTTGAGAAAGAGGGAGATGACGAACTTCCAGGTACAGTGGAGGAGGAGGAGGAGCGTCCAGCAAAACCAGTCACTCAAACACTCAAAGGAAGGAAAAAAGTAAAGGCAGGAAAGTCTGATGGCAAACGAACACCATGGTGTGAAGAAGAAAAGGCAGCTGTCCAAAGACAGCTGGACAAATTTTTTACTTGGATCGACTGCCAGGAAAACATGTCATTCTTGAAGCCCAGAAACAAGAGCCTGTACTCCTGAAACGGCCTTGGAGTCAGATAAAGTTCTACATTAAAAATAAAAAATCATCTAATAGAAAGAACACACGTTAAATCTGCAAAGTGTATTGTCATGTGGAAAGATATAAACTACACACAAAAATTATAAGATAAAGGGAATCTACCACATCATCAGTTGTAGATAAGGAAATCTCACCCGAGGGTTGGGATACGTCCAAAAACGAGGCTCTGCAGAGTTTTTGGTGGTATTTCAACCCGAGGGTGAGATTTCCTTTTCTACAACTCGGTGTGCGTGGTAGATTTATTTTCTCACCTGAAAAAAAAGTTTTCTTTATTGATTAGATATACATAGCGGCATGTATGGGATGGCCTATTCAATGTTATTTTTCAGTTGGAAATGTTAGTTGCGTAGTAGACTACGTTCACTTCAGTTCTAAATTAACTTCTTTCTTTAGGTTAACATTTCACAGCTTACAATGTTTATTGCAGAGTCTATTGAACTTCAATTTTAACGCAACAAAATATGTAGCGTGATGCTTATTTATGACGTCAAATTTGTGACGTCATAGCGGTGAAAGATAAGCGATGATAGATATAGAGAATCTACCACGTACATGAGTTGAAGATAAGGAAGTCTCACCGAGAGTTGAGGTATGTTCGAAAACGAGGCTCTGCTCTTCAACCTAATGTGCGTGGTAGATTCATTTTCTCACTTACAACAACATTTTCTAGACTGATTAGGCCTACTTGATTATTCAATGTTGTTATTTTTGGTCGCTGAGTGGCGAATTTTTTTCGCTTTAATATGTATTAGACTTTTCTAAATCGACATTCTGCTTTTAATTTACGATTCTAGCAAACTAAATGTATATATTTACACGAAGAGTCTTTAAAAAGCTATTAAAATCAATTTTAAACGCAAAAATTCCGCCACACGGTATTGATTCGTGACGTCATATTAACAGGATAGAGTCAACATTTTTGTCGAGCCCGCCTGCGATGAGCTCGATATAGTTGTCACTTTTGGCGGTTCGGTGTATGTGCGTGCGTCCGATTTTGTCCGGACCATATCTTTTTTATGCATGGAGGGATTTTGATTTTACTTGGCACAAATGTTCACCATCGTGAGACGGAGTGTCATGCACAAGAACCAGGTCCCTAGGTCTAAGGTCAAGGTCACACTTGGAGATTAAATGTTAAATTCAAGAATTACTTTTTCCGGAGCATATCTTTTTCATGCATGGAGGGATTTTAATTTAACTTGGCACAAATGTTCACCATCATGAGACGGAGTGTCATGCGCAAGAACCAGGTCCCTAGGTCTAAGGTCAAGGTCACACTTGGAGGTTAAAGGTTAAATTCAAGAATTACTTTGTCCGGAGCATATCTTTTTCATGCATGGAGGGATTTTAATTTAACTTGGCACAAATGTTCACCATCATGAGACGGAGTGTCATGCGCAAGAACCAGGTCCCTAGGTCTAAGGTCAAGGTCACACTTAGAGGTTAAAGTTCAAAGTCAAGAATATCTTTGTCTGGAGCATTTCTTCTTCATGCATGGAGGGATTTTGATGTTACATTGTACAAATGTTCACCACCATGGGCTACCCTTGTTTTTAGAATTACTTCCCTTTGTTGTTACTATAAATAGCTTATATTGTAACTTTTTTATTACTGGCCGTAGAGAAAAATCGAGACCAATTTTCTGTGGTACAACATGCATGTTACATCCAATATTTTGGTGTATTTTTACCCATCTCTACTTGGTAAGGAGTTAGCCCTTTTGACATGGCGGGCTCGACATGTTGCACGTGGGCATCTAGTTTATTTGATTTTGACCAAACTTGCATACAGCTTGTATATCCACAAGATCTCGCTTCCTTTCGATAACCAGCAAGATTCGTCAACAACCATGGCTAAATTCTTGTGAACACTAATATTAGAGGCAACAATTTTTATTTGATTTTGACTAAACTTGAATACAACTTGTATATCCATAAGATCTCGGTTCCTTTTGATAACCAGCCAGATTCGTAAAAAAACATGGCTGCAAGTGTTAAGTGCCCATTTTCACTTTCAACAACTTAAAACATTTAGTTAGAGTAGTATTTGAGACTACCATTTCAAATATTCAAAGTGTTAAAATCAAATCCCTTCATTTGAAATTTTCGATTTTACTGTTAACTGGATGATACATTCTCTATATGCAAATTAGCTAGCTATAACCTAAATATTATGTACAATAAAATTACTACACTTTTGTGAACTATGTTAAACAATTAAATGAACATTTATTTAATTCTTCTCATATATTTCATCTTTAATTTGGTTAAAAATACAATAAATTTGACAATAAATGGTAGTATTCCTATTTGAGTGCACACATATAGACAAACTTGGAATACTGCATATACAAAATATAATACTACTGTTTTTTATCAAAATTATTGTATTTTCCACCAGATTTTAGATGAAATATATTAGAAGAATTAAATAAATGTTCAATTAGTTAATTTACATAGTTCTCATAGTCCAGGTGGTATGCAGTGGGTATTAATCACCTTCAGTGATAGCTCTAGTTAGTCTTGTTTGTATTTTAACTGAATTTCCTGTTATCTGTGTTTCTAAAGGGCTATTCTGAATTTCAAATTCTAGAACATATATCATCTTATTATTGTAAGTGTTGTTTCTTGAGCTTTAATTTGTATTCAGTATGCATAATTCTGCATAAAGTAAGATCTGATGGGTGCTTTCTATCTGCTGATGAGCGCTCTCTCTCACTGGCTCTAAGTCCACTTGAAACCATTAGACATACTACTATGAAACTAGAAACATATGTTCACACCACCTGAAAGCTAGATTCAATATGTATTACACTTTTCAACTTTAGAATTTAATATGTAACTATAAGAGCAGCAATTTCTATTGCCCTTTTTAATGATGGCACAATTTCAAATCAAAACTTATTAAAAAATTAGAATTCAACATAAATTTTTCAAGATTTTGATGCATTAATATCAGTCTTACCAAAGAATCATGTTTTATTCTTTTATTAAATTCAGGATTTTCAGTAAAACAGTAATTTCAAAATAGTCTTTGTGTTTTCATTTTTAGCTCAACTTTTCGAAGAAGAGGAGCTATCCTACTCACTTCAGCATTGGTGTCACACCGTGGTTAAGTTTTTCGTACTACCTCACTTCATTTCCCAACCATTAGAGATATTGCTTTGAAACTTACCATACTTGTTAACCATCATAACCTCCATCCACAGACAAGAGTACATAAAGCATACATAATGCTATTGATTTGAAACTTAAAATACTTATTTACTGTCAAAGTGTACACCAGGAGAAACAATCCCCACAACCCTGATTTGAATTTTATTAGAGTTATGCCCCCTTTTTAATAAGAGATTTTAGGTTAGTCATATGAAGTCATATATCTATGTTGCTATCAAAGCAATTGACTTGAAATAGTTATTTACTGTCAAAGTCTACACCAGGAGTAATAATCCCCATAACTCTGAATTGAATTTTGAGAGTTATGCCCCTTTTAAAGTCGAGCCACTGTTCATCATCTATCTGTCCATCAACAGTTGGTGAACTCTTTTAGAGGTCACACTTTGAATTCGATTTTAATGGAACTTGATCAAAATGTTTATTACCATGAAAATGTTCACATTTGGATGCAATGCCTAATGCAAGATTGAAAACAATAGATCGAGGGGAAATGTCTTGCATATAGGAATCTTCACCTGCAGAAAATAACTATTGTCTTCTCTTCAACATTTTTGATGTAGAAATGGACCACTAAAAGTTCATAGTATAAAGGCAAATGTAAGTGCTCTAGAGTGCTGGTTATCGGTAAGTTGGTCGAGCCTTCCCAGGAATACAGTGCAACATACAGCAACCAGATAAAACAAAGTGGCTGTTGTCCGGAGGTGGATGTTCATGCATGTACTTTCCTGCTGATAATTGCAGCTGCCATACAACACAAAGAATAAATATAACATGAGGAAAGCTAGAAAAAGAAGGCAATAAAACATGCGTTTTATTATTTTAGCATAATTCCTGTTTTGAAGGCATTTCCCTAAGGAAAAAAGGAATTTATATGAGAACAGTGCTTTTAATATGTCCGTCTAACTCTTTCGTGCATTCAGTGCACGATACAGACCGGTATCCCAGTTCCAGAGACACCTGGTTCTTTAACATGCCAGGTGTAAAGCACCCATACATGGGACCTCGGTTTAAGGACTGAGTCTACCCTAACATTCAGTCCCCGAGTGTTGGTGTTAGTAGAAAGTCCTCAGTTTGGAATGTAAACATATGCTCTTGCAATGATAGTTATATTAATTGTTGTGTAAAATATGCAAATGAAGGTCCTCGGTTTGATGTGTAATATTACGTCCTCGCAATGATAGTTACAGTTATCGCGTAAAATATGCAAATGAAGTTCCTCGGTTTGAAATGATGTGTAATATTACGTCCTCGCAATGATAGTTACAGTTGTCGTGTAAAATATGCAAATGAAGGTCCTCGGTTTGATGTTTAAAATTACGTCCTCGCAATGATAGTTACAGTTATCGTGTAAAATATGCAAATGATGGTCCTCGGTTTGGAGTGTAAAATTACGTCCTCGCAATGATGGTCATGGTTATTGTTGTGTAAAATATTCAAATGAAGGTCCTCGGTTTGGAGTGTAAAATTACGTCCTCACAATGATAGTTACAGTTATCGTGTAACATATGCAAATGAAGGTCCTCGGTTTGGAGAGTAAAATTACGTCCTCGCAATGATAGTCATGGTTATTGTTGTGTAAAATATGCAAATGAAGGTCCTCGATTTGATGTGTAAAATTACGTCCTCGCAATGATAGTTATGGTTATTGTTGTGTAAAATATGCAAATGAAAGTCCTCTTACTGCTGTCCTCTTAAATATACAAAGAGTAGGGAAGTCCTCAGTTTCAATATCTACCATTTTAACGACGTGTAAGAGAAATCTGCATAGAGCAACTTAAAATTCGCCTTGGTATTTATTAATTGTATAACCGTTGTCCCTTTAAAACCACAATTTAACATAGTCCTCATAAAGTGGTCATATGTCATGGTCCTCACAACCTGAGTCATACAAGTCTGTGTGTGTGTGTGTGCACTTCTGGGTGCTGTGGGGCTCGTTTTGGGGAGGCTGCGTTTTTGGTGCGTGGCATTCCCTGTTTGATATTATTTTTGTTTTTTAGGCTTTTCCCAACATCTCATTTTCACGGAGCATCTGATACATTAATGCTTCTTTTAAAACCAAAACGTTTCCCACTAACACATGGTTTCCCCCGTCAAGTCCAACACAACACTGCGGTTTAGGCATAATTATATTATAATGAATGTAAATTGTCTGTTAACAAGACATATTTTTCACTGATTTGGAAAATGCAATCTGCAGAACTGTTACCACTTTTTAACAAGACATATCTTTGACTGCGTTTGACAAGGCAATATGCAAAACTTTACCCGTCCCTCTGGTGCATACGTTCCTTACGGATGAGAACTTGTGATCAAAACCGAAGTCTCTATGTCATATCATAGTCATGATACAGAGCAGCATGTCGAACAAGCAAGTTATCACTGGGATGACTTTATATAATAAGATAATGCGTAACTATAACTGTCGCCATAGGCGCCTTGTATACCCCCAAGTATATATTTGTACCTCTTTTTCATGAACCATTTAGATGGTCACAATTCTCTTCACATCTTAGGAACTGTATTGAAAGTATTTGTTTGTTTAAAAACTTATATTGCAATGTCTAGAAAAGATAATCATAATATGAGTGAGGAGTAAATGACGCAAACTGTTACATATATGTACTTCATATGGTATTAGGTTAAATACCTCTTGCTTAGTTTAGAAGCAAAGGTATCTCACCATCTTTCTGTCAGTGTTGCATATAGTCTGGTAACAGTTTTACAGCGAGCTATCAGTGACACGACATTTTGAATTAAATTTCATTATTCCGTATAATTATGGAAATGTACGAGTGTTCTAGTGGATGCCAACTGTGTGATCTGTGTTAAGTCTCGATCTGTTGTGTTTCCTCATACAATTAGTTTCGAATGAAACGCTCATAATGTGCTGATAACTAAACACAGCAGTCAGTCAATTATGTTTAAAATCCTTTAGGGATGGGCCGATAAACACCCCGGGGCAGTATGTGCACAAACTTGTCGTGGTTTCACACCAATTATCTAAGCTAATTTTGACCTTAGGAGTATGATAAGAACAATTAGCAGAGGACCACTAGAAGGTATTAACCAATATATGTAAGCTCTGGGTCTGGAGTTTCGGATATGACGATTTTCAAAGATGTGTTCTATTTTTAGCTCTGGTGGACATTTTTTCAGTCAACCGGAACCATATGAATAAAATTAAGAGAACTTTATATCAGGATGCTTCTTGCAAGGTTTGACGATATTCCATGAAGTGGTGTACAAGAAGAAAACACTTGAAGCAAATATGAACGACATTCGTTAATGGTAAAGCTCACCGTGAACCGGCGGCTACGCAAATGCTTACTTTATAGCTAAGATATTTGATGTATAGCATTGTCTTGTAGAACTCTACCAGGTTTGTTCAAATTATGCCCCAGTTGTCAGAACTGACCACACCCAGAGGTCACCGGTTTTCATATAGACTTATGAAAGAAAAAAAAGAAAAAAACTTTCTCCTTCTCCGAAATCAACAGACATAGAGCTTAGATATTTGGTGTGTAGCATTGTCTGGTAGACCTCCACAAAGGGTGTTCAAATATTGTCCCTGATTTCAATATTGGTCCAGCCCGGGGTCACTGGTTTTCATTTAGGGAAATCCACATAGAAATCTTCTCCACTGAAACCACATGGTCTAGAGGTTAGCTATTTTGTGTGTAACATTAATTGTGTTAATCTCTACCAAATTTGTTTAAATCATGCCCCTTGGTTAAAACTGAGCACACACAAGGGGGTCACTGGTTTCCATAAAGACTTAAAGGAATAACTTTAAAAATCTTCTTCTCCAAAACCACAAGGACTACAGTGTATATATCTATTTAGTAAGTAATATTGTCTAGTGGACTTCTACCATGTTTGTTACAATCATGCCTCAGGGTACAAAAATGACCCTACTAAGGGGTCTCTTTTACACAGACTTAGATAGGAAAACCTTTAAAAATCTTCTTCTGCAAAACCACAAAGTCTGGAGCTTAGATATTAGGAATGTAACTAGTGGACCTTCACCAACATTGTTCAAATCATGCCCATGTGGTAACAATTTACTACGCCATGGGGGTCTGAATCTGTGTGGCCAAGTGCATAAATCATTTTCCAGTATTCCTCTTTGTTGTTTAAGTTGTTTATACTCACGACCGGCCGTGGGATTTCTCCCCTAGTGAACTTGCCATAACCCTAGTATGACCTAGTATACTAGATCAGTATATTGGTCTCGTGTTAATCTTTGTTTGAAGCAAAACTTCAGTGTCTGGGTCAAAAGTTGGGTCATAATGTAATACAGATAAAAAGCATTCAATTTCAATTAAACCTGTCTTAAAATCTTCATAAGCTTTTGTCATATTGTTAAGCCTTGGTTAAATCTCCGGGACGGGAACTGAGTCATCTGGTATAAAAATCAAAGACGATCACAGCGTTTGATTTTTAGAAAAAATATTGGACGCCTTTATTGGGCTCATCTTTTCCTAAATACTAGGACCGTTTGCCTTTTAGAAAAAAAAAATTAAGGTTGATGGTAATTATCTTTTCCAAAAAACTAGGACGCATTTGACTTTTAGTAGAAACATTAACGATTTATTGAACTTATATTGTCCTTAATTCTAGGAAAAACGTTTGGGAAAGTTATGAATAAGACATTTTCAGCTTTTCAATTTTTGGTGTGACTATTCGTAACTAATAGTATTGCCTTAGGAACTGTTTTAAGTTCTTAAATTGCAATGAATAGTGAAAAATCTTTAGTGTAATACAATGAACTTCACATTCACGGAAGAACATTCTTCGTATGTAATCCTTTAGGAAGGAATTTCAGCCGTGACATTTTTTACCGGAATTATGGGCTTGTTAAAATTATTTAGGCAAATATGTCTGAAGTTAGGGCAACTGAGTCGATCGAACACAATTCTACTTCATATTTTAGAGGTAGTGTATTAACATCAAAACATATCAAATTAACAAGTGTATAGTTATGTGGATCTATATACAACCGTGAGACACTTAGTTTCATCCTAGTTTTCAATTCACAAATGTTTATTAAAATTTCAAGTTACAATTACTTTCAAATGTACAAAAGCAGCATTTGATTTATACATATTACTTTCTTAAATGAAAGATTAGAAATGGTTCAGATAAAACATGAGACTCTTAGATATCGGTAGGTCCTTAATATACATAAACTGTTCCAATGTTAACCTGCTATTTTCTGATTTTAATTTTAGGGATGATATTTGTGTAAATATGTATTTAAAGTGACATTATGCGCATCTTACTGCACATAGTGTATTTTGGTGACAGTTTTATAAAAGCAATTTTTAGTTGCTGTTCATTTAAATGTGTTAAATTAATGATTATGCCGCATTAGTATTTGAAGTTGGTGCTTTAGATATAAAAAAAATCGGACTCATAAAATGATGTTTGTAGAGATTTCGGCAGTGGAAGGGAAGCAACTCCTGCATGCAGTTGTTCTTTTTTTAAATTGACTCTCCCAGTCAAATAAGAAAATCAATATTTGGAAAGTTATTATTTCATACTGGTAGCGTGAAGAGTTTGGTGTATTGGGTTAAAAGCTATTATTTCCTCTACGCTTTTGTACACACACCATATTCAGCTGGATTTTTACTTGAAAAAAATGCGCATAATGTCACTTTAAAGATTAGCAGTAATTAGATTGCTGAAAATTATACAAATGCTCAAAATATATAAAAATTGATAAATCTACACTCCTATATTATATCTGTAACAATAATTTAATTTATCAAGCAAATTGTGTATGCATGTAATAATAAAGATCACATTATGCAAAGGCTAAACATTTTTTTCCAGCTTTAAGCAACTATGGTGTCAATTTTCAATTATAAACATGAACCAGGCAACACAAAATTAATGAACTACTCGTCAACTGTTCTTTTCCTTCGTTTTTTGAGTTTTGAAGATTAAAAAGAAACAGATACCAAAAAACATCAAGGAAGACTGTTCAACTATACGTTTTACAGTAAATAACAGATTCTTCCCTCTACTAAACGGAAAGTCATTTAGATATGCAAGTCCATCCCCCGGACCAATAGCCATTGTATTGCAGTAAATTACTGGCTACTAATTGTCGTACGCTCATCCTCCAAATGAGTTTTTTTTATCATGTTTCAGGTTATCACAGCTTTGGAATCGCTGTTAGTATCCCATTTTTCTACAAATGATCAGTATTCGTGCAAAACATAAATTTATGATGAAAATTCCAGAACTATTAATGGAATTGCCGAGTTACTCTATGCGTTTATAATCAAATGAGAACACAAGCTACTTCAACCTTAGTCTTTATGTGGAAAACTATAGATTCTTGGTCAACTATCAGAACGATCATGGCCTATCCTAAGAAGTTCACATATGCTTTTGCTTCTTTCCCTGACTTCTCATCGACAGCTTTAACTTCAATCTCTGTACCACTGAATGTCATAGAAACTATAACACCTCTTCCAGGTGATCGCTCCGGCTCTGGTAAGTCAAGTGTAATTTTGCCAATGAGAGTACATTCATCAATGTACCTGGGATTTGTCAAGGTTGAAGCAAACACAGGAAATCCTATCTCACATTGATAATTGTGAGCTGTTGTATAACGCCTGGCTACTTGTTTTTCGCGACATTTCACAATTTGACCCCTTTCAACATGTTTGTCAAAAACCCTACATTTCACTCCTTCTGCGGTAACTACTTTATGGTGCTCTGGATCAATGCCTTCCTTGAATTTCTCAATGCTTCTTACACCATAAGTGTATTTCAGTACTCGCTCAGTTATTGATACTGGGCTGTGACCATACACTAACGCTCCTCTCAAGATCGTAGATGACGCTCCAAATGGGATGACAATGTTTATTTCAGGAAATTCGTTTTTAACAGCGTGCTGTAGCATAGGCGAATCCGAGTATCCACCGACCATCAAAATTGCATTTATTCTTCTTCCATTTTCATTCCCAAGCAACACTTTTATATGGTCGACTGTTTTCTGTATCGACTTATCGAAAAGGCCTTTAAAAAGGCTTGCTGAAAATTTGATTTTGTCTCCTCCAAAGTCAATATCATCTGCATATCTTGAAGCGGCTATCGCATCCTCCAGTTTCCTTTTTGTACATTTCTCGAACGTCTTGCTGAATGTCAATGGAAATTTCATATTCACTCGAGCACTCTTCTCCGGTGTAATTGCTCGCTTTTTTATTTCAAAGTCACGCCAAAGATCTAACCAGTCTTCTGTTTCAGACTTTTTGAACGTGTCGTAGATTTCTCGTTTCCCTACCACATCAATTAGAAGGTTTTCAAAAGCCATGTCTACCAGAATTCCGCCCCAACCACCTCCACTTGATACCTGGATCTCCCTTACAGCATTAGCACTGACCACTTCGTGCACAGTAATGTCAATTGTTCCACCTGATGCAAAAAATGTGTCATTTAAAGATCGTATTCAACATGAAATGATGTATGATTGTTTTGATCCGCTTTCGTTTTGCGAAATGTTGCAATCTCTTTCAGTTTCTTTCTGTCGTAATTTTTTTGTTTTTACAATGAAATATGTCTTTTTTTTCGTATGGCGTTTCTTGGAATGGTTAATTACTGAAACATGCTTTAAATATTGAAACTAGTTACATGTGCAATATTACATTGTATTCTGAATACGGTTCTAAAATCCGTAAACGGTTTTTCTGCTTTTGTTTTTCTGCCTCATGAAGTGGCGTTACTTGTGAAACACAGAAACCTGCTTTATTCTATGTTTTTCAGTGAATTATAGAGTTTTCTCAGTGAAATAAAAGTGATAATCCACAGTTTTGAAACAGTGGATTACCATTTTTATTTTTCACTGTTTTGCAATCTTTAACCCGTAATTACGTCAAAAAGTATACCGAGCGTAATTAATGCTGGAAACCATGCGACGATGACGTCGTTTATATGACGTCATTTGCGCTATGTTTCTGGTGACGTTTCCCGGGATTTTCGATATTTTGTAGAAACAAACTCAATAAAAGTAGAGTTTTAACCATAAAATAAACAGAAAGATTGTTGGTAGTGGTGTAATATCACGTTAATTTCACTCGTGAACACCAAAAGTTGTTATTTTCACTCGTGGCTGCGCCACTCGTGAAAATATCACTTTTGGTGCTCACTCGGTGAAATTATAACATGATCTTATACCGAAACCAACAATTATCCTCTATATATATATAGGGGAAATTCAGGTTACTGAGTCACTTATGCACTTACATGCTATTTTCGTACAAACAAATGTCAATATATGGCAAGTTTTATTATATCGGTAACTCAAAACATTTTAACATTACATTTAGGAAAAAATATCCAAAACAATTATATTGGTGTTTTTAGAAAAGGTAATGTGACGATCTATCCGTAACGGCTCAGTCACACAACACATTAAATTTTATGGTAACTGAGCCACTATCATTTTATGGACTTAAAAGATGAACAATAAATAAATAAATTCAAATTGACCTATGAAAATATGTCGCATATGATACAAACAGGCACGCTATAATTATGTATGATGTTTGTACATGCTTTTGCATTTTCATATTTTAAGTAGGTCCTCACCGTGACATTTTCTCTGAGCCTGAGATTATGATAGAAAAGTATCGCTTTATTTGCCAACGATCTTTTTGAAATAGTGTGTTCTACAATTGTTCCAAGTTTATATTTTTCCAAAATACGTCAACCCTGTGGTAAAAAACCTCTTCAAAATTTAGACCACCGTGCAAACAGCCCAGCAAGGGGTTTTCAACATCCGACGATTTTGTCATTTCAAACGGTTAACCGGTTAACCGGTCGGAAGATCTTTCGGTTAACCGGTTGGTGAAATAACCGGTTATTGACATACCTAGTTTTCATAGACGTCTTTGATTACAAATTTGACTGTAATAACGATTGTTTGTTACTTTCTTCTCATACTATGTCTATGATGTGTCATTTCAACTTCGATTTACAATAGACCTACATTGCCTTAGTACCTTAGAGCCAGGTCTAAACGCGATTAATGTTTTGCCGAGTTCGTCAGTAATTAGAAATGAGATATATGTGATCCTTATCGTGTTCATGCTCTTTCTAGATCATGCAGTC
>JAFMSR010000444.1:0-51375 GCA_022818135.1 Saxidomus purpurata
CGTAGAACGAGGCGCGTGGTTTTAGAGCTGTGATACAATCGCTAGATCTAGTGCAGCGTCCCTATGATTCTCAACTCGCTAAGCGAGTAATTTGGCCATCATTAATGCATATTATTATCTATTAAGTAATCGACCAGTACCTCAGCCTCAGCATCCTGCCTCAAAATCATCTTCCCGTTCCATAGGGGATGTTTTAAGTTAAAAATCACCTACTATTACTGTTGTTGTTGTTAATTTGAAAAGTAGATATCAAAAATGGTCCTATTGTTATTAGTTCTATAATTGGTATAATAGTTAATAAATGGTATATTAAACGTTTTCTGTTTTGTCCTATAATTTCTATAGCCAAACTTGATTTGAGTTATTGTGAATGGTTGTTTTAGTAATATATGACAGTCCTTCTTTAACGTAGATACAGAGACCTCCTGAATTTTTGTTTTCCGTGTTAAAGAACTGAACGGGTTTTTGATACCCGTGCAATTTGTAAATTGTTTGTTTTTCAGACAATTTTGTTTCTTGTAAGCAAATTACATCTATGTTGTTAGAGTTTTCATAAATACGATTCTGTAGCTCATGGCATTTATTTGAGTTATTTTCTTTCATGCCGCGTATATTACAGGACAGGATGCTGAGACCAAGATCGATGTTATCATTACCGTTTATCTCAGCATTGTTTGTATTCATTAAAGAATATACGCATTGTCAAAATTACTATGTTTAATCAAAATTTGATTTATGCCTTAATACACCATTAAGATAGCGCTATGCTGCAGACCCCTAAGGGTGTCAGTCATTGCGGGGCTATGGATTTTTAAATATGTATGTGGCCTTTGTGTTGTATCAGTAGGCTTTGTTAGGGAAATGCTGTAAACTGTGCTGCCTGCAGTTGTCCTACCTTACTTTGCTGTAACTTTGGTTTGGTTACTTGATGTGTATGTCCTCTTAGATTAGTGTATTTTCTCTTTCTTGAATTAATGCTTGTTTTACTTCAAGACACTGCCTACGGTACTTGCTAAGAATGGCATTATTTGTTTGCATGATCTTTTATTGTAACTTTTAAAATCCGGACATTCTTTGCTGGTGGCCCAGTGTTGGCCTGTGCAGTTATTGCATTTCAATGTATTTGACGGACACGCATTTAGGTAGTGCTGGCCTGCACATTTCTGACACCGGACATTGTTTCTGCATTGATCTTTATTGTGTCCGTGAAGCTGGCATTTATTACATATTTTTGCGTTTAATGTCGCAGGCTTCACCAGGTTTTTGTGTCCTATTACCCTTAATGGCATGTTTTCTGTTTTAAAATTTAGAAATACTGTATGTGTTGGTACTTTTTCGCCTAACTCATATGTATGTTTTTTGTTTATGGCCTTAATATTTGGATTGTTTACTAATAGGGTCTCCCTTACTTCATTGAATTATTTGTTGTCCTCTAAGGTTACCAGTCCTACGCTGCCTGTAGATAATTTTTGGTTTGGGGGCTCCTTACTTCGATTTTTAGGTCGTGCTTTCCATATGTAAAGTCACATGTTGTTTGTTTAAAGTCGTCTCTAACTAAAAAGTGGAGTATTCCTTTTTAATGAAATCTTGCTTGTTTTTTTCATGGCCTAACTTGGGTTTAAATCTTTCTCCTATGTGCCTTAGTGTTCTCCCCCTCCCCCTAAGCCTCCTCCCACTAATGAGGGTCATTTTAACCCAGTTTTCTTGTTTATTGTTTTGCTGCCTATGAGTCTTGATTTATTGTTTTATGCCTTGGGGTATTATTGTTCGTTTTTGTTTTTAGGTTATCATTCTGTTTCCTTATAGCCTTTGTTTCTTTCCTTAAGGGATCGAAGCTTTTTCAGTTGTATTAACTGGGATGGCGGTGCAGCCTGTGTTTGTTGGTTCGTTCATTATATTATGTTGGGGCGGGGATGTTTCTGCTATTTTATTCAAAATATGGGAGGGTTGTTTTTTATGTTTTATCCGAAATGTTTGGTTAGGTGCCTTATTAAAAAAAAATGGGCCAATACTTGAAATTTGACTTTTTGTACCTATTTCTTTATTAATATCCTTAGTTTCTGAGACCTTAATTATTTTTGCTGTTTGTATTTGTATTCTATTTTCGAAGTTACACTGAGTTGATGCGTCCTGACTTATTTTGGTTAAGGTGACAGGTCACCCTAGATTGCACTGGGTTTCCCCGTTAACAACTATTTTAATTTTTGGTTTTGTTGCGTTAACACTATTATTTTCTGCCGGGGGCTCACATTGGGTATGGACTGACACCCTATCGGTCTGCTCCCTAAAAGTCTGCTGAGATAGAGTCACCTGTCTTGTAAAACAATGAAATGGCTGGGAAACGTCCCTTGTTTTACGCTCTTTTTCCCTAACTTTGTCCTATATTCTTTTGAAGAGTTTGAGGCATAATGGTCTATAAATGTTTTTGTTGAGTTTAACACCTTAATGCAATATCATCCCCAACTAGTACTATTATATAGTCGGAAATACTATTATTCATGATTTGGTCTTCCACTGTTTCCGGACAGGTGTTAAAGTTAGATTGCCGTCTACTAAATATAGACGTGGTGGTGGTGTTCTACCTAGAATATTGATTAATTATAAAGGTTTTGGTGCCTTGCTATCACACCCTAAGCCTACAGGTGTACCTACATATGCCCAAACCCTTTTCCCCCTGTCTGTGGGGGTGCTTTCCGGGGTATTTGTTGCCCTGGTCTCTATTACCTTCCACCAGTGTTTGTAATAGAGCCATTCATTTTATACCACTGCTATTGTTGATGCCCTCTTTTACCTTTGAGGTATTGATTTTGTCCCTAGAGGACACCAACTGACTTGTGGTGCTTCTCACTACACTACTATTACTATCTGTTGCGTGAGTTTGATTTCCCTCATTCTTGGAGGTACTTATTTGTTGAATTTCGATTATGGTTTCAAGGGTGTCAATGTGATCAGCCCACTTAAACTTTTTGTTCATGTGGGACGCTTTCCCCTGCTAGTATATTTAATAGCCTAGTGGCCTTGTTCTGGTTTACTCTTCTGACTACTGTACTCTGCTTTTTGTGATGTCTATCAGCCCTAATTTTCTGTATCTTGAACCCCTTCACTGTGCTTGTTTGTTCAGTCATAATGTT
This sequence comes from Saxidomus purpurata, assembly GCA_022818135.1. Lineage (NCBI taxonomy): Eukaryota > Metazoa > Mollusca > Bivalvia > Venerida > Veneridae > Saxidomus > Saxidomus purpurata. The sequence goes on from JAFMSR010000444.1 coordinate 3,132, forward strand.
CAAGCTTTTGTGTTTTAAGTATATTTTGATAACTTACAATACTTTTTTCTATGTTTTTGATAATTTTGAAATTTTTCGTTTTACTAGATTTTTCGACTAAATGTATCTATTTTTTAATATTTATCTATAGTATCTCTAGAACCTGTAAATTTTGCTTTTAAAGAGTTTGTCTTGATCTAATGTACTTGTGAAAAAAAGATTGACCTACTTTCCTTATTTTAGAGCTACTTAATTTTGATTGGTCGATAAAAATGCCATGGTCACTCAACATGTATAAATGCACACGATTGCACGAGAAAATCACTAAATATAATTTACCTGTTCTGTTATTGACGATACGTAAACCAGATGCAATGAAATCCAATGTTGTTACAAATCAAACCATTAGAACTTGTACAGCAGACAACACGTTTGGCCTGCTAAACGAAGCGTTTAACTCTTACTTCCATCCTGGTTTGAATAATCCGATTGCACGAAAGAGAATTATCCATGCCACGTGAACATAATGACGGTTTTAACTTTTACTGCTTCATTTTGTTACAACGGTTTTTTTTAGGAAATTCTTATACAATCCGTTTGCACGGACAGTTTTGTCATGGGTATGATTCGAGTCATGTACGGGTAATCCAAACATGCAATTTATAAACTTAAAAGAGAAAATATAGTATTGATTGCTGTTAGATTAGCTATACAATGATTGGAAATATTCTTTCATAACCCTTTGTCCCATTAATTAACCAATATCGCTACAATATGTGTGAATTAATATATCCTTAGCTCTCTCTACGTTTCTATCAATATAATTATAGATTTATTATCTTCAAAGTAGTATCGAAAGTTTGACTATATTAATGATAACTGAGAACTTAAAATGGTATTTTTACTTTCTTACTTTGTCACTCCACTAGACCTAAGGTAATTTAGGAAAATAGTTTGCGTCCTATCACCAAATCAAGGAAAACAACTTAAAGAGGTATACTTTCAAAGTGTGTTGGATTTAATCTCTCTTCCGTGTTATAGCTATTAACAGCTCCTTCTTGTATTTGTCAATATTTAGTTTCTTTTGTTATATGCTTCCAGCAATCCAATACTAGCACGATATGTACGTACCATTTGATGTGTTTTGACGTACCAAAATAGTTTTTGTGTTCAACATTTATCATGAACTATCTGGGATAACGCTCAACTCTAATGTAATGTTGTGGAATTCGAACACTGGCCGCCGTAGTGCAATAACAGAAATTTAGCCGCACTTTATAAACGCTACTCATTTATGACCTATCTTAACACTCGACATTGTGTGCTTCCAATCCATAATACCCCATACTCAACATCAATCATCACTCTTTCTACCGTTTTGCAACATCTACTTATTTTTTACTGTTGTCTGGTAATGAACATCCTGATCCAGGTCCAGATACACATTCCGCAAGCACAGTAGACTCCATTAACCCCTAAAAGTCTGGTCACCTAAACGATTCTGCCGTTTTTCTCCGCCCTTTTTTTCGCCATTGACAATAATGTCAATATTTCCCCCAAAAATCCGGTCCTCAATGTTCCGAATTCGGCCGATAGTTTTGGTCCAATAATGATATAATGTATCAAAAATCACTCTCAAATTTACTTCAGACCATTCCAGGGAATCCAGAAGTGCCATCATTTCACATCCAAGCTGAAGACCCTGGATACGTGTATGTGAATACCACTGTAGCTGACGAAGCTGGTGTTCGCAAGTCTCTTCTGAAACGTGGCGTCACCTTGGATATCTTCGCTTGTCCAACAATAATTCCATGCTGCGGGACTGTCGGCGGATCGACAGAAGTATCTCTACCGAGAGAGTCAGGCCTGTTGTCAGGCCAGAATTTCAAGACATTACATGTCCTCGTCCCGATGCTTGAAGTGTTAAATCAGGACTGGCTAGGCGAATATCTTTTTCAAAACCAGAAACATTTTGGTACAATTTCCTATTGGTTATTCATTTAACACGTTGAATAACAACGTCATGGGATATTTTGTGTTTAAATATGATTTGTAGAAGTATTTATCTGTCAGAAATGTTTAATGTATTAGGTATGGTTTAAGTTGTTTTAAAGAAGTTACTTACGTTCTTACATTATACAACGTATGAAACGTGGTGAATTATCAACGTCGACGTAATACTTTAACGTCAAATGACGTTTTATACAACGTCATAGAAAAATTGTAAATGGGTGTCATTTTATTGCCGAAAAAGATTTTGTCATATAGTAAAAAGTAGTACATTCAACTTTGGTTGTATTTTATGATAATATAAAAAAAACAAAAATGTCCAAAAATGTCCCGAAGGTAGAAATCGCATGACCGGCCCTTTTACTGAACATGTATGGAAAGGTTCTTATGTCCTGGAAGATTATTTCATAATTGTGACCATTTGAATATTTTGAATCTTACAAGCTTACATAAACTTACAAAGATTAGTGTACGTATACAGTTTTTTGTTTAAACAGTATTTTATTCAAATCAATGCATGTACAATAGTGTATGCTGATTTCCCGTTTTGCATACAATGGTACATCAGATATATCCCTACCAAACGAGAATGGGAGAATTTTCTACAAATAATGTCAAATATGTATGTACATAATTCAAGAGCACCGTCAGAAGATTATTATTAACTGAGCTTACAAAGTGAATATTCAAAATTGCATACTTCGTGTATACACAAAAGTCTGACTGGCACAGACAAGTTAAAGAGACAGCTGCAGATATAAGATAATCTAGCTCGTTTATAGACCCCTTGGTTTTTAACGTGCCAAGTGTATACCACCAATCACACGATAATTTATCTGGGTTTCCTAACATCTTTAGCTCTAGATGGATGGGAAAAGGCGTCTCTGCAATGTCAAATACCCTGACCGGAATTCGAACCGGGGACCTCCAGATAGGTATTCCATTGCATTAACCACTCAACTATCGCGCCACCAAGGAAAGTGTGCATCTTTCGATTTTCATTGATTGAGTGACACATGGATATATAGATTTTTTTAGTTTGGAAATTAAGATTTGAATATCTTGTAGAGCTCCATATTTGTCAAATATGTAGGCTCCGGTGTTTTGGTTCCGGTAATTACCTATCTAACTGTAAATTAAATCCAGAGACTTGGATTTCATGATTTCAACACTTTCTGCAGAGGACTGCTACATAATGCTCAATTCAAAACAACTAAGAATTAAGGATGGTAATCCCAACGCGCGCTTTTTTTATCTTTTGTATATTAGAACTCTTTCTTAAACCTTTTAACAATGAACATACATGATCACCTATCACAACTCTATATGTCAACTCCGAAACATATTTTTGTAATAATGCTTCATTAACGGCTTACGTTTTTGAAACTGTCAATTAAAGCGTTTGTATTATATATCACTTTTCGGTTCTTAATTTGGTTAATCCTTTTATTCTCTTCTCATTTTACTTCTTCTCTTTTTTTCTCATCTCGTTTATTTTTTTTTTTTTTAATAATGCCAAGTTGCTATATGTGTTCGCAGTCGTGATCTGTATGTTCGGTTTCTGTTAAAGTGTGCGTTTGGTCTCTTGGCGCCGTTCTGTATCTGTTTTTCTTGTGACTCTAATGGATATGTATAGCATTGTTTAACAGTGCGGCAAGTAGTGAGGACGCCTTTCACCGAGCTATTAATAACCAGTTACGTCTACCGCTCAAAGGCCACTCTAACTAATGTTACAATTATCCTTTTAATTATTGCAATATCTGTTCTCTTTTTCGGCGACGTCCATCCGGATCAGGCCCAACTATTTCTTCTAACAATACATCTGAGTATAATGCTTGTTAACAGACATAATCTTCGTCCAAATCTACACATTCTCCAAGTAGAATCACAACAATACAGTATACTAACTTTTTCTGAAACCTTGCTAGCTAATGACATTAAAAAGTGAAACTCTAAAGATTCCAAATTTCAGTTGCCTTCTGGCGTGACCGGGTCAGTGGTTATGGCGGGAGGGGTGTCCATTTGCCACGAAATAATATACACAGAAAAATGAGGAAATGGCCTTCCAATACCTGGTTTGGAAGTATGGATTGAAACCCTTTAATAAAACAAATATCTTAATTTGTGGTTTCTACCAACAAAAAAAAACTACTGGTGCTTAAAAGAAGAGATAATTTGGCAGAGCCTACAACACAAACCTTCGGAATCATTATATTGCCACTGACCTTAATTGCAACATGAAAGATCCTCACTCTAGCAAAAATGGAAAATCTTATCAACTCCTATAATCACTGTCAAACTATTTACGAACTAACGCATTGCAATGAAAACTAAACTCAAACTCGCTATTAGACATCTCCATTGTTTAAAACATTAGAAGCATCCTGACTAGTTTGTAGCATTGATACCATTGTCCAACAGAACTTGGTTCCTAAAGGTTTAAAAGCCCAAACTCCAATCTTTAAAAGACAAATATGGAATATGACTTTGGCAATCATACTACATACTGAAGAACTCATGCGACCACTGACTGGAACGTTATCATTTTTGACAAAAATTAAGACTCAGTAGCATCAAAATACTCAACCACCATTACGGATGCATCTAAATCATCCCAATTCTTATAAACGTGATACAATTCGCCACATGATGTGCCACGGTTTAATTCAGACATTATCAAACTTATTTGCCAACTCTTGCATCCACAAGCTGCAAATTACAAAATACTGAGTATTTCTTGGTTAAAATATGTCGTAAAGAAATGAGGTTATAAAAAATAAAGGCAAAGGTTCAGTACCAAAACAGTATAAAAAAATGTAAATAACACTGGCTTCAGAAAACTTGTTTAAAGTTAGCTGCCATTAAATTACAAAAATCTTAACACACATTCCCAACAATAATAAATAGAGATAATATAGCTAATACAAAACAGAAAAAAGCAAATTTAATAAACACATTCGACTGTGTACAGTCTCCCAAAAGATGACAAGAGCGAAGGACCTACCTTACATTGACTTTAGTGCACAAACGCTTCTTACTGATATCAATATGTCAACAGAAAATGGTAGAGGTGCCATTGCAATCATTGATCCTTCAAAGCCATTGGTCCTGACCAATTGAAATCTTTACCATGTTCTAGAAGCATCCGTTGAACGTCTTTATATCTATAATGATTTTTCGCAAAACGTTGGACGAAGGCATGGAAATAAGAGTCGTGTTTTGCGATATTTCCAAGGCTTTTGACAGTGTCACATAGACCTTCTTCATTTTGAATTGGGAGGTAACTTCTACGGTTTTGAGTCTTTTCTTTCTAACAGGCAAGAACAATTAACAATGCCTAACCGAATGGCAGGAGTTCCAAAAGACTGAATTTAAGAACCGCTGCACTATTTCTAATCTATATAAATAACATCAAGTCGAATATATCAACTTTGTATCAGATTTTCGCCGACAGACACCAGTCTCTACGTAAAAATTGATCATCCACAAAATTACGGCTCTGCTTTTGAATGCTGATCATGCAAAAATCTTCAACTGGGTAAAAAACTGCCTTGTTGACTTCGATCCATCAAAAGCACAAGCCCTTTTAATCACCTTAAGGAAAATAGACCCATTCACTCACATTTAACTATGAATAATGTCCCCATCCAGAACGTCAACGAACATAAACAGTTTTGATATAATTGTTGGTATTGATGGTAAATGGCATTCCACACATATCAACTATAAAGCAATATTTGGCAGCGTATCGGAATGATAAGATCTTTGAGTTCGTGCTCAATACCAAATCTCTCAAACGTCTTTTTGTTTCTTTCATACGGCCTTTTTTGGAATATAGCGACTCGGTCTGGGACAAATGTACTTTTAAAAGAAAAGAAATATTGAATTTGTGGAGCCGCCATGGCGCAGTGTTAGCGCGTTCCGCCTCTGGATCAAGGCACCCGGTAGTGTCTTAGCAATACACAAAAAACTCCACATTGCCGCTCTCTTCGAGAGTTGATTCCCATCTGAATGAGTGTCTCAGAGAGCAGATTAATATGAATCAAGAACCTGTTTCGCAATCGAGAAAAATAAATTAGTAGAAAACTAAAATATTGAATCAATTCAAGTTTAGGTAGCTATATTATAAATGGTGCCGCATTTTTGTGTAATATAGAAAAACTTTATAGTGAACTAAAATTGAAAACATGAATGAAAGAACGAAACCTAAATTAGCGATTTTTAAAAGATGAAAAACAATTTCACCCAACGTATCTATCTCGCTTAATTCCTTTTCAAACACAATCACGATACAATCTCAAAATCACTTAAATAAATTGCAGTTCACGAGTAATGTCGCACACAACTATAAAAGAATATGTCCTTCCCTCATACTCACGACTTCAACGCGCTTCCTGACTTAATCAGATCGTCAGCATCTCTCTCTCTCAGACTTTAAAAAATAAAATCAACGATAATTCAGAGAAAACCTCTAACATACTTTTATCATGGTGTAAGACCAGGGCAAGTTCTCCACACCAGACTCCCGTTTAGGCTGAAGCTCTTTAAATCGTTACCCATTTCAAAAGTCCCAGTTATCGAATCACCACAATGCTCTTGTGGCGAAATTGAGATCAGTTAATTACTGTCTTGTTTTAATGTTGCAATTATACATCTCAAAGACAAAGATTTAAATAGATCTGCATTGTCCGGTTACATGCCAAAATCATTAGTACGGATAGGAAGAACTGGGTTTGAAACCAGAATATATAGTTTTCTCACGAGTTCGAAATACATATTCGCCTCTTTCATCGCAGGGTTCGGCACCGGACTTGCAAGCTTACAAATTCTATTCTATATTCTACAAAAGTAAACCCTACCAAAAAAGTAGCCGCATTATCATAACAAACAGTACTGGAAGAGTTAAGCGAAATCTAAATTTGATTGTAATTTGATGACACTATATAAAATGATATGTAAAGTTCTTAAAAGACATACTAAAGCATGGTTTTAATATCCAAAATATGGGTCATTAAAACAAAAATACCCTAGAAAGTGTCATATTATATTGGACAATTCAAACATAAAGTGGAAATAAAACATTATTTGTAAGGACTGGTATGATAAGGGGTATCACATTTGCAGAACAATTGTAGGTTTAAGGAAAAACAAATTATATCCCCGAATGGAGCACAAGCTATAATATAATCATGTATATAACAATAGGTAGCTTTATAGATAATCAAAGTTTTAATGCCAAATTTTTTAGTCACTCAAGTTAAAAAAAAGAAATTCTCATCCATAACATAATTGAAACTTTAAGGAAAATAGAAAAAGAAATACCAAATAAAGGGGCATATAATATACAAATATAAATATGAAGAGTTAGTTCACTTTAAACAAAAATGGACAAACATTTTTGGTACAGAGAATAAACAAACATGGAGAAAATATTTTCAATCCCCCATTGTATCTCCAACAAATGGTCCATTTTGAGAAATTTCAAGTACAAATTTCTGATGAGAATAGGACCAACCAAAACATATAACCTACATAAATGCAAATTTCAACATCAAGGTTTTGTGACTTTTGTAATACGCATGACGAACAATAGAGAATGAATGGTAATACCAAAATCTTTGGAATGACTATAATTAAATATTAAATAACAACAAATATTGATGTAAATTCGAGTCAATATTCAGTCTGTTTGGTATTCAGGGCATCGTGAAATTAACAATGCCTAAATGATTATTAGTTATTGGGGTTTGTTAACATGACCCACTACGGAAATATAGGTGTCTGTAGGATTAATAGGGGGCAGGCATGATCCCGAAGGTAGTATACGTCATCCCGAGCGTTTGTCAGATAATTTGGTGCGCAAATGAATGTAGACGCTTGGCGGAAGAGACGGTACCAACAGTTTAAAACACCAGAGACCAGCCTCGGTCAGGACGTGCATGTAACGTCTAAATGCCAGGATACGTACATCCGGGTCGTTCATCTCCGTGAACGACTCCGGGACTGCTCTTTGACAGGTGGAAGATATTCCTGGCCTTAGACGAAACAGTTACGGTATGGATTGCTTGAATTATGTACGTTCCACACGACGGGTCCAGCCCATACGTCCTGTTCTCCAGCAACGTCATCGTGGGCATCGTTTTTGTTCTAGTGTAGACGACATACACTTCACGCAACAGGACTGGGCGTGTTTCTTTCCCCGGATGAGTCCAGGTTTCACCTCGACAGCAGCGACATACGCTCTAGGAATGAATGCACCGTCGTGCTAAGTGAACGTTCCATAACAGTTGGGTCATTCGCGACGTCCGCCCGTCGTAGGTAATGTCATAGTGGGTGATATCTCACCTCGTGGCGAGAACAGCTCTTGAGGTTATGGAAAGTACCTTACAGGCATTAAATCGACGAAAATCATACTTCCTCCCATCCTTCATTGGTACGCTTAACGTAACGCCACATACGACAGATAACGCTCGCCCGCAAGTCGCGCGGGCGTCACCACGATCTGATCCAGAACACGTGAATAGTGCTGCCCCATTCTGCATAAAGTCACCGGAATGTCGCCTGAACATGTGTGGGATGAGATGCAACGTCCGCTTACGTCGCCTCAAAAATCAGCCGTTGACGTTACTTGACCTGTCATGTGCCGCTAATTAGAATCTGGAATCGTATTCTCCAGGCATTTTTCAGCACACTTGTCGTATCAATCAAGCGTCGTTGCTTAGCATGCATCGATTCCAATGGTGGACATACACGGTATTGATGATGAACTTTGTTTAGAGAACGTCTCAGAAAAACTGATCTCTATCCAAGACGCTGCTGATGCAATAACCATACAAGTGAACTGTGGTGTTAAATAAAGGTCAGATAAACCCTGTTGAATTTTTTCTTTTATTTTATACATGTATATATCCTTAGTTAAGTATCATATACCATGCACAGCTCTTTTTTTTCCATGGAAATATATATATATATATATATATATATATATATATATATATATATATAGTACATATAATATTTAGTGTACAGATGAAACCTGGCATTCATATTCAAGTATCAAATGACATAAAGCAAAATTCTATTATTTCAAACTGTTAGTAAATTTGCATAACGTTTAGTAATATGTCTTAATAGTAAAATTTATGTGACAGTTTAGAAAAAATCACAACACGTAGATAAATTCAAACAGCAACAAAATCATATAACAAAACAAACATTTATTTATTTTTTACTGATGAACACAAATGCTCAAGCCACACTATTTCAGAATTTGGTGTGCTAAAAAGGTCAAGTGTTTAACTAAGTTTTAATTTGTTGGAAAACATTCAGCACCTAACGAACTCTTCAGCAAACTCTAAGGGCTTCTCTATTTAATATTGAGCAAGATCCAGAAGTGAAGCAGAAGACTTATCCAAACAGTATCCAAAGATCGTATAAAACTTCTGAAACGTGTTTTTTTCTCACGGCTGTGCCAGCCTATTTCATAATGAGCTTGAAGGTGTCTTTTGTCTAAATACTTTGTTTACATTGAAATGTAAGCGTCCATCTTTTTGATGATCTGTTTTATCAATATAAAATATACAGTTTAATTAAAGTTGGCACCGACAGTGTTATAAACATACTGTACATTAATAATTTCTCTAGATTTTTACTGTAGATCTACTCCCGGCCCTGGATATTTCATCGACTATCAATGCTGAAATATACCTTGAAAATTATTTCTTCATCTGTTTTTCTGAAATAGCTTTTTTTTTTTTCACGTAGCATAGGATACTGCCAGCAAAAGGTTCCTCCACTCTAGACATAGAGTACACAAACAATGATTACTACAGCCAGGAAATGTAGGTAACTCAATTTATTACGATATTAAGCTCATGTTATGTTTACAAAATATTTGCAAAGCTTTATTGAAAAATAATAATTTCTACTATACTGGTTGAGACCACCAGACACGGACGAACAATCAAATGGACACTTGCAAAAATGCGTGATTTATTGTTCTAATATACCTATCACTGTATATGGTTTATTTCTATAAGTCAACTCAGTGCTTTAGGCAGGCAGAGTTTCGACACATGAGTAGCTCCTTCCGACTTTTCTGCACTTTTACTCCTACATTACTAAATTAAATCAAATATATAGAAAAAGGAATAATATTGTATAAGTACATCAGTCATGAAAAAAGTTTTGTTTAAGAGCCTAAATATCATTTTCATTACGTCAATGTAGCCCTTAGAGTACCGTCCCATTGCTTTCCTTTCAAAGTCAAAGAAATTCAGCATTCACAGTCAGTCATGCAATGTTTTGATTCCGGGAGACAAAACAAAGAATGAAACGTTTATGTCATCACACTGACGTCATAACTTCCCCCAAAACGTTCAAAGGTTAAATAAAGTATGCATTAAATTGATTGTCTCCTTTGTTCGGTTCTGAATCTAACATCTTCTGCATAATGTCACAGTTAGTTATTTTTTTATATTTCATGTATTAGATGATTAAAACTAAATAAGTTTGTATAATATAGTGTGTTATCTTGAATAGGTTGCCTGTATAGATGAGTGAATTCCAACAGCCACTATGTATGCAATTTTATACAGCCTGCCGAACTGAAAAAAGGTCCGTAGAAGTTAGCGATCATTTTGAAACATTTTCGGCTTATAAGATAATAAGAATCAAAATAATTTATGGTTTGTCCTGAGAATTATTCCGCCAGGCACACCGCCTCCGGGGTGGGGGGAATGCTTCAATTCCGATAAAACACTAAAAGTCATAGATTATTTCTAATTAATATTTACAGTCATATATATTGTTGATCAAACAGACACTTGATTTCAATCATCAAAGTGCAAAAATGACAGTATAATGTAAGTATTAATAATTAGATCAAGAAATCTCACTATTTTGTTAGTCACTGAAAGCATGTTCACATTGTCGTGAGGGAATTGAAAATGACATACTGTGTATGCTCAATATTTCTAAGAGCCCCGGCAAATAAAAATCACAAGTTTAACTTTTCTCATAAAAATTTCATTTAAATGGATCAAATGATTGAAACATTTAACAATTCAAAAGCTAAACATCACAAAAAATAAAATCTTTTAAAAATGCTGTCCGGAGAGCATGGTACAGATGGGCAATATGATTAAGCAATTTGGTGACCTCACTACCTAGCCGCAAAAAATATATAAATGATCTCTTCCTAAAAGTTTTCTTTTGGGAGAAGAACCTAACTTACTTGTGTTAAAAGTTTGCTAGCTACAAAAATTATCAGAGTTATCGTAAAATATGTTTAAAAAGCGTCCGGATGTAGGACTTCAACCAGTACTGGTAGGAAAAATTCAACTTCAGGAAAATGCTGTTACACAATGCAGAGCTGAAAATTATAATTTGGTTTAGACAAACTGTTATGGACATTAGGAATCATCACAAAGAAAACACGAAAATCGACAACTACGTACGATTTCCCTTAATTTCCATAAAAACAATTCTCAGGTCGCACATCCGGGGTACTGATAATTTTGCAGTTTTACCTATTCTCGGCTTTGCCGTGATGTCATACTTGGAAAACATAGAGCTATTATGAAAACAATCTAGTTTCAAGGTAAACAAGATCGTCAACTTCTTGGTTATTATAAGTATTCAAAGTTATAGATGCGAGATCGCCCGAGGAGTCACCTACCTGAATAATTGTAGCAAAATGAGGCATTTTTGCCATAGGTTCTTTGAAATTGTATTTATTTATCATTTTGCGTTCATTGAACACATAATCTTTGTTTCGAGAATTTAATCTGCTAGATGTAGGAGTGTCCCTTTAAGTGACATAAGTACTTACATGACAAAAAGCCTATAAAAATTGACCGTCACTGCCAGGCATTTCTTTCTGGGGCTCAAACTGGTTTGTTGGTTACTGAGGAAAAAAACAGATGCACATTGCGGTATTTAACATTTTATATGCCAAAATGCAAATTTAAAGCTTTTGTTGGTATATCGACAATGAAATAATATGTATTTTGACACCCAGGACTTTAGGGTTAATAAAACATGTAAAGTTACTTCTCTGTTTACCAACAAGCGATCCCCCTAAGAGACAATTTAAATCAAATCCTCATCATATAATTTTTAATATGAAAGCAGATAACTTTACTTGTACAAGTTTTCTATTCCGACCTTGGATAAACAATGAAATAGCTGTACATGGGTGAAAAAGTGTCTGATAGATTTTCACTTGCAATTTCAATTGCTCCCACATGTTAAGAATGAAAGGTCTGGTTCTTTCTAACCCGCCCCCCCCCGCCCACTTTGCCAATGCATACATACTGTCACTTGTATAGTGGCATCTGCCTTGGGAGTAGGATGAGGTCAAAGTTTTGAATCCCAGCAGTGGTTACATCTGATTGCGGTTGCTGAACCGACAGCTAGTTAAATAATGGTTAACGTATGCATCTATATAGTCCTGACTGACCAGTGTCTGGTGTTAAAGTATAGAGTTCGGCAGGTAAATGTGCTTCAAGAAGGTGTTACAAAAAGTCAGAAATGGTTGGTCCTTTAAGTAGGGGCGATGCTATACTGAAATGTGTTTTCTAAATGATGGAAGGAAGTCAATTGTAGAAGGATTGCATGGCGTCATTTACATGTTATCCCTCTCTCCCTGACTGGCCAGACAGGAACTTTTAGGGTGACTCTTCCTTTCAATGTAAAATAACATTAATCAACACCATTCTTAAAGACATTCACAGAAATCAGTGCTACATGTTTTTCTTAAAACTGTTTATTAAATTTTTGTGTATTCTGGTTTTTATGATATTTTATTAAGAAATGATATTTGATTTATAGTAAAATTTGTATGTAAGACTGTGGATATAGTTAAAATCAGGATATAAGGAATATATTTTCTCTGCCCGAGATTCTTTCTTTATTTTACTTTTCTTATGAAAATGTTATATGGATATAACAAACTCCGGATAATGATATGGTACCAATGAGTTTGTTATAAACAAAGCCTACCAGTTTATGTCCTTCCTACTTTTCTATTGATTTAGTATCAGTGCCAGTGGTATTAGGTTAATATGACCAATATTATATTGATATTTTCTGAAACAGTCTTTATTTAAGTGATGGTCTTATTGCATATTGCTTTAGGTTTCCTTAACTTTGTGTGTTGTCCACAGCCTTTAAACCCCTAAATTCAATATACATGCAGTCACCCTGTACATTTTGGACTTGATGGTATGTTGATTATTAAACAATATTTATTTTGCCAATAAATAGTGTGCACTGTTGAAAAAGATCACAATTTTAAAAGTGAAATATTTTTATCATAGTCTGCATTTGAATCATAAAGGCAGAAATTAATGTCTAGTATTATTAAAAGAACTTGGGATTTTCAACAAAATGCTGCAGTTCTGATAGCTGTCATTTTCATTAAAAAAATAGTAGAAAAAGTGGTCTGTACATTATTCATTAGAACAATTAATCTTATCCTCTTGTTTTTAAGAAATGAAGCTGGTCCCTCATTAATCCACAGCCTATTCAAGTTGTTTTATTGCCTTAGGCAGTACTTAAACCTTTGCTTCAATTTCTCCCTTATCAGAACGTTATGTAAGATTACATAACATAGATATGTCAGAGGGGCCATAAAGTACACTATAGTCTCAATTTTGAGCACTGAACCATGGTTTTACTGAGATCTTACTGTAATTAGTTTTAGTTTATACTATAGTTATTCAATATTCAAGGTCAAAACTCAGACTATACTGAAGAACTATTGGTCACGGACGCTTTATTTTATATTCGCACCATTTGTTCAGTTTTATTGAATGCATTTAACAGCTGTATTTCATAATCAGCTGATTGAACCATAGTTGGAATTGTAGAATTATTTTTCAAATTGGAAGTTTCTGATTGAAAATCATTTTTGGAAGTTTAAAAACAAAACTGAATAAGTGTTGTTCTATGGGGAAATTTTGAATAAATAGCAGATATCAAGTGGTAAAGTATTTTTTAATGAGTTCCAAGTTAGACACTATGTAAAATATGACAATCTTTTTAATTTAAATAACAGTTCAATCATTCACACAAATTAAGTCCAGATATGTTTAAGAGTCTCAAAGAATTAGAAATGTCAAGGATTTCACTAAGTACACAAAGTTTAAACACAGAGTAAGTATTTTGATTTGAATCTATAAAATGCTGCTCAAGGTTTATAGATCTGTGATATTACATCTGTCATTTAAGGGAGTTTAATAATATTAAGACATTTAACAATAAATAACACAAAATAAAAGATTTTACTTCAAAATGATGGCCAGGCAGCCAGAATCAGCCTTCAGCTCGAAAAGTCATTAGTTCATACTAATTCATTTTAGCTTAATATAAATAATAATATTGTATATTTACCAAACATTACAAGTTTGAATAAATTACTTTGCATTAAACAAATCCTAATACACTACATAGACAATTTACTGTAAATCCTGTACATTTTGATACCTGGGTCAACATATTTGTTAAACATCATAACCATTTTTGCGAAGCAGCTTACAAAGCTCAATATAGGTGTCCAAATGATGGTTCGGTGTATGTGCATGCGTGTGTCCTTTTGAGCGAGCTTGCGTCTGTCTGAATTTAGTTTGACTCGGCTGCAACTTATCCATGGATCAAAGGATTATTAAATAACTTGGCACAAATGTTCAACATCATGAGACGTACTGTCATGCGCAAGAACCAGGTCCCTAAGTCTAAAGTCAAGGTCAAACTTAGAGGTTAAAGGTCAAACTCAAGAATGACTGTCCGGAGCATTTCTTCTTTATGCATGAAAGGATTTTGATGTTACTTGGCACAACTGTTCACCACCATGAGACTTAGTGTCATGTGCTAGAACCAGGTCCCTAGGTCTAAGGTCAAGGTCACACTTAGAGGTTAAAGGTCAAATTCAAGAATATCTTTGTCCACAACATTTCCTCTTCATGTATGGAGGGATTTTGATGTTACTTGGCACAAATGTTCACCACCATGAGCTTCCTATGTTTTAGAATTACTTCCCTTTGTTTTACTATAAATAATTTATATTGTAACATTTTTAGCTCGACTTTTCTATGAAAAGGGCTATCCTACTCGCGTAGGCGTCGGCGTTGGCGTCACACCTTGGTTAAGTTTTCCGTGCCTCCCACTTTATTTCAAAAGTGTTAGAGGTATGGCTTTGAAACTTACCATACTTGTTTACCATCATAACCTCCATCTACAGACAAGAGTACATAACTCTGTCAAGGTTTTTGACAGAATTATGGCCCTTTTTGACTTAGAAAGTGTATTGAGCTTGGTTAAGTTTTTCGTACCACCTCACTTTATTTCAAAACCATTGGAGGTATTGCTTTGAAACTAACCATACTTGTTTTACCATCACGACCTTCATCAACAGACAAGAGGACATAACTCTGTCAAGGTTTTTGACAGAATCATGCCCTTTTTGACTTAGAAAATACATTGAATATGGGTAAAATCCACTTATTGCCTTAACCCTTTGAGATATTGCTTTGAAACTTTTAATGCTATTTCACATCATTACCCCATCTGTACGCAAGAGAAGGTAACTCTGTCAGGGATTTGTTTTAAAAATTAAGGCCTTTTATCGACTTAGAATCTTGGTTAAGTTTTTCGTACCAGTCCACTTTTTGACTGAACTGTTTGAGATATTAATTTGAAAGTTGGAATATTTGTTTACCATCATGATTCCCAAACATGGGCAGGAGAAGGTAATTATGTCAAGGATTTTATTTGAATTATGGCCCTTTTGACTTAGAAACTCAGTTAAAATTTTCATTCTTGTCCACTTGTTAACTTAACCATTTGAGATATTACTTTGAAAGTTGGAGTACTTACGTACCATCGTAAGACCTATCTGTAAGCAAAAGAAGATAACTCTTCTTGATTTGTACTTATAAATTCCTAGTTAAAGTCTTGTGTGCCCTTAACTGTCAAAGTTTTGTTTTATTGGCAAGCACTAAAAAAGTCGAGCACGCTGTCCTACTGACGGCTCTTGTTATTACTCGCCGTAGAGAAAAATCAAGACTACTTTTAGTGTGGTACAACATGCATGTTACATCCAATATTTAGGTGAATTTTGATCTCTATTTGGTAAGGAGTTAGTCCTTTTGACAGCTGACAGGGATGACATGTTGCACGTGGGCATCTAGTTTAGTTTTTAGCAATTTGCTTACACTTTTGCCTCTTGTGCAGATCAAAATCATGTAGTCTGATCATAACCTGCACTGTTAACTATTCAGTCAGTAAATTTTCAGTATGTGTATAAGTTATTAGTTGTAAGACTTAAAACAAAATGCAATTGATAATTTTTCTTCTTAATTTATTGTAGAAAAAGCGTCATGTACATGCAGTGATGAGGGAAGTTCCATAGACCAAGATATGAAAACAACAGAAAACAGTCTATCATTGCAATTGTTAACTGAATGATTCTGTGGTGATCCAGATGGCTGTATCACTTTAGAAGATGAAGTTATTTTTTTATTGATCATATTACCTTGGTGATGAGACTTGACATCATATGCATAAAAGTAGATTTTTCAGTTTCAACGGAATAAACAAAACAGGAAAACAAAAGCATCAAATGAAAAGAATTGATAATTGAGGTGAGACAATGGAACACTTGATGTATTGACAACATGCAGTTAACATTAAAGAAGAACTTCGCTGAGTTTACTCATATTTGGAATTCATGTACATTGATTTTTTGAAGATGAAGATAAGGAAAGAACAACAGTAAAATCAGCAAATTGATAGCTCACAAGAAACATCATTTGGCCAGACAACATCCATATTGGATACAATCCCAAGTTGCAGCTGAAGTGATAATGCTACGCTAGCTGTGAATTTTGTTCTTATAAGAGAAGTCATTGAAACTCTAGAACAGTAGCTGATGATGAAGAATATAGCACGCGAAATAACCTTAGTAATTTATATATATAATTGTAATCACAGCATGGTGAATGCAAGCTCAAATATCAAGGTCACACTTTGATAACAAATGGACGCATGAGAACTTTTTCAATTTTTTCAGGTTGTAACTTTTTAATGCATTGAGAGATTTTGAATTGATTTGGACAATGCAGAAATGCAGTGCTTTAGCAATTTAATAGAATACTATTTAGTACTGCAGTACATACAGTATTGGTTACTACAGAACTAGAGTACTACAGTGACATTAATAACAATGTTATTGGTTGCTCAGATGAGCAACTTAAATGCAACTCAGTTCTCTTGAAGAATGAATCTTCATTGCAGCTTTCAGTCATAATATTCTTGTGTATGAAAAACAAAAAATAAAAAATAGGAAAAACTGAAAGAACAGGACTGTTTATTGTAGTGGCTAATTTTTTATTCAGTCACCCTTCAAAACAATTTACCAATGTCTCGACCTGCGGAAATGTTTCTATACCCCAGTTGCACAAAGTGTAAGGGGGTATACTGGATTCAGCTTGACTGTCTGTCCGTCTATCCGTAGACTTATGGAACTCAATCCCTGAAAAACCCTTGGTTAGAATTAAATTATTATTCACAGAAATGATACGTTCCATGCCTTGATGTGCATGGTCCATGATTCTGGTAACTAGGTCAAAGGTCACATTAACGGGCTTTTGATAGTAAAATATTTTGCACTCTATCTCCAAAATCCCTTATCACAATTTAATAATATTTCACAAAGTAATAAATACCATGCCTCGTTGGACTTGGTCAATGTTTTGGGTCACTACGTCAAGGTGACAGGTGTTAAGATAATTAAATATTGTGCACTCTGATTTTCTTAACCCTCTGGTCAAAATAATGCTACACAGAAGAGATAAATAGCATGCCTACAGTCGTTGTGCATAGTCCAATTATAAGCATCAAATGTGATATGATTAAGAATACTGTGTCAGTAAGGCGTTCAGGGATGGAGGTTTTTGGGGGTATTCATTACCTTCAGTGATAGTTCTATTTTATTATGCTACCTTGAGGTGGGGGTGTGGGGCATTGTTATAGTTGCCGCTTTGACTATGGTGTGTTCATCCATTCTTTTCTCCCTCATTTGTTCGGGACCTATTTCACAGTAACTATTATTTTTCACAGTTATACAAAGTATATAAAGCTGTATCCGGCTACCTTACCACTGCCTTCGTTTAAATGCCTTGAGATAAAATCCAAAGTTAAAAGTAATACATGCCTTATTCTAGTTTTAATTAAATGGTAGAGCTGCTATGGGGCAGTAATTGCGTCTTTTGCATCAATACAAGAGTCCTGGGTTTGATCACTTTAATGCCAAATTAAGGAAGAAGTATCCTTATGGCAAGTTAGGCAGTCCATCTGTAACATGTGCAATGAGTAGGGGTGCGCGATAAGACCGGTATATTGCAATTTCCTTGAGATGCGATACATACCGGTATGGTTACACCCCGTACTGTGGTATTTTCAAGTAAGCGAAAAGCTGCAATTTCTCTGTCATTTCTTAGCTGCGTGCTTTTTGTCACGGCAATGACAGACAGTAACTAATAACTGTCGGTATATAATTCAATTGTTAACAAATAGAATTTAATGACTTTGCCGAAGGAAGTGTGAATACTTAAAGTAAATTTTATTTATGAAGTAATAAATGTGTCCCTGAGATTTTTTTGCGTTTGAACGAATAACTATTTTATTTATGAAATAACATCCGTTCCAGCGGTGTTCATCGTTTAAAAACAATGATTTGGAGCACTAATACACAGTAATTAGCCGTTTTTAACAGCCAATCAGTATGACAGATAATTGTTTATAAGACTATTACAAAGCTGAGAAGGATGATATTTTGATTGTAACATGACCAGATATTACAAAAGGTTAATAAATGCAAAGCGTTTTCTATGCGAACACTCATTTAACGTCATGCGGTGCAATATGACGTAATGTTTACAACATATCGGTTCCTGCATTGTTTATGATTTAATATAGACAAAACCATGAATCATTTTAGAATAAACGATGAAATGATGGCACATATTTATTATTACAATTTTTTCTTGCACGTCTATATTCAACTTGTAGCAGTACATCATTGTAACTTGAAAACACAAAATGCAATTGGACAGGTTGTTTACATACGTCTTGCAAATACTTACTTTTTGGCACCTTGCCGGCCTTTGATAAAAGTACTGTATTTTATCGTAAAATAATAAACAACCTTATTATGTTTATGCCACTTGTGTTAGTATAACTCATTTTCAAACACTATTGGAAATTTCTCCTATATACACAAAGAAGGATTTGAGCGTGATAAAACTATTAAGTATATCACGCTAGGGGTCCGGAACTATTTTTGACTGCTGAAATTACCTCCCTTGTAATTTTCACACGACATCTACGTGTGTGCATGCGCTAATACGCTTGGATTGGTATTGTTGTTAATGAATTCACGTGATGTAAAACAAATTGTAGTAAAATCTTCTACACTTCCGGTATCGCCAGCAATATCAGACACAACAAAAATAAGACGTATAGCGCTTTTTGAGAAGTAAAAAGAACAGCCAAAATTTCACGAAATGCATGGAATGCACGGAAACTACAACTTTCAAGACAGCGACTTCATGAAAGTGCAGCACATAGTACCCCATCGAACATGTTTTTGTTTAGATTAACGGTTTAGAATGGAAATAGATTTTTTTTGAGTGATATACCGGTTATTATATCACTGTGTGTTGGTAGATGCTTCGAAATTAATCACTCAGGCCTTCGTAATTAGATTACTACGCATTTACACTCCCGCAGTGATATACTTACCGGTATATCACTCAAAAAGTGAAATCTATTTCCTAAATATAGTACCACGGACCTATATACACTATATATGTGTATATAGGTCCGTGATATTACTATACGTTTTGCAATTTATCAGGATATGAAAAGTCTGGCAAGAGCGATTCCTATAGTAGTTAGTCTCGAGAGCGATTAAGTTGTTAACAAGAATATGGAAATTTTGTACATGCACAAATTAAAGAATCTATGTTAATTGAACCAGAACCATGGCCATGAATATTCTCAACTGCCGATGTTATAGTTTTATTTTGATAACTGAAATCATATTATTAAGCAGGTTTTAATTTAATTAAATGTATATCTACTGGTTAATCTAATAGGGACAGTGGAGGTGCTAAATTATTTCTATCTATCACAAGGCCTTCCTCGCTCTCTATCTTGTGGGATATGTACCCGCTTATTTTATGTTATGATGAAAACGCGGAAGTAATGATCTAACAGGCTGGTGGTAGTTATACTTTGTTTTTTGAAAATAAGAAACAAAAAACAATCTTAATCTGACCACATTATAAACTTAACATCTATAATTATACTCTCGATTTTTAATAGTTTGTACGGATAGGCATAATTTTACAAAAAATTCAAACAGTGAAGAAAACACATGTGGCGCATGCGCATTTGCTACCCCGGAAAAACGGCGAAAAAACGGAGGACCTCGCTTTTCACGCATGCGCATTTGATACCCCGTTAAAAAAACGGGTAAAAACGGGAAAAACGCAGGAACTCGCTGTTCACGCATGTGCAGTGTAACCAGCCGTTTTTTTCACGGGGCGAGCAGAAAACGCGTTTTTTAAACGGTGCGAGCCGGAAAACGCCCCCGTTCAGTAAACGGGCGAAAAACGGGCGCTGCTCTCGTTTTCCTGCCGAAAAACGGAACAAAAACGTGAGCGCCACTGTAACTCAATCTAAAAAGCCATGCATTTCCAGTTATTATCGATAAAATCAGCGGTTTAAAATATACTGCAGTACAATTAACCATTCAATAATAAATGTAGAGTTGTTGTTGTACAATTAATGGATGGATGCAATTTATAACAGAACACCTCTTTACTGATTGATTGTGGTAAAATGAGGCATTTTGCCATAGGTTCTTTTGAAATTGTAATTATTTATCATTTTGCGTTCATTGAACACATAATCTTTGTTTGGAGAATTCAATCTGCTAGATGTAGGACGTGCTCCTTTAAGCGGCATAAGTAATTACATGACAGAAAAGCCTTCATCAACAAAAACTGCAATGTTGAACAATGTTAAGGATGTCATAACAAATTAACCATCACTGCCAGGCATTTCTTTCTGGGGCTCAAACTGGCGTGTTGGTTACTGAGGTAGAGAAACGGCTGTACATTGCAGTATTTAACAATTATCCCAAAACAAAACCACTATCCTAATTAAGGTTGTCGCAAGGTCGCAGCAAGATTGCAGTCGCAATCATAATAAGCGTGCGGCAAACTCATTTAAGTACGCAATAAGATTGCGGTTAGAACATTCGCAACCTTAAATCTAAGCATGCGAAAGCTTTTTTTACCAACAATCGTCTTTTCTAAGAAGCAATTTAAATCAAATTTTCATCAGTAATTTTTTAAATATGAAAGCAAATAACTTTACTCTAACATTTAGTTTTTCTATTCGAACCTTGGATAAACAATGAAATAGTTGTACATGGGTGAAAAGTTTCTGATTGCTTTCGACTTGCAATTTCAATTGCTCCCACACGTTAGATTGGAAATGTCTGGTTCTCTAACCCGCCCCTCCCTGCCTACTTTACCAATACATACATCTGTCACTTTTGGTATCCGCCTTGGAAGTAGGTTGAGGGTCAAAGTTTTGAATCCCAGCAGTGGTTAAGATCTGATTGGCCGGTTCCTGAAACCGACAGCTTGTTAAATAATGGTTAACATATGCATAGTCCTGACTGACCAGCGCCTGGTGTTAAAGTATAGAGTTCGGCCGGTAAATGTGCTTTGGCGAAGGTGTTTCATAAGTCAGAAGTGGTTGGTCATTTAAGTAGGGGTGATGCTATTATAAACACACACTTTACCTTGTAACCCTATGTACATGTAAATAAACGCATACTGAAATTTGTTTTCGAAACGATAGAAGGAAGCCAATTATAGAAGGATTGCATGGTGACATGTACATGTTATCCCTCTCTCCGTGACCGGCCAGACAGAAACTTTTTTTGGGTGACTGTTCCTTTTAATGTAAAATAACATTAATCAACACAATTCTTAAAGAGCATACACAGAAAACAGTGCTACATTTATACATGTATATAGGAGTCACCCGGTGGTTGGTCGGTCGGTCCGGTCGTGCGGTCGGTCGGTCGGTCGGTCGGTCAGGCGGTCTGTTGCATTTTCCTTGTCCGGAGCATAACTTGAAAACTACAAATTGGAATTCAATACAACTTCATACTATAGTCAAGCACATTGATAGGAAGTGCAGTGCACAAGAACCATAACTCCATCTTTGACTCATTACAGAGTTATTGCCCTTTGTTACTTTTCCTTGTCCGGAGCATAACTTGAAAACTACTGGTGGGAATTCAATATAACTTCATACAATGCTCAAGCACAATAAGTGGGAAGTGCACTCTACAAGAACCATAACTCTATCTTGAGTCATTACAGAGTTATTGCCCTTTGTTACTTTTCCTTGTCCGGAGCATAACTTGAAAGCTACTGGTTGAAATTCAAAAACAACTTCATACAATGGTCTAGTACAATGAGAGAGAATGTGCAATGTACAAGAAGCATAACTCTATCTTGACTCATTATAGAGTTATTGCCCTTTGTTACTTTTTCCTTGTCCGCAGCATAACTTGAAACCTACTGGTTGGAATTCAATTTAAGTTTATACAATGGTCAAGTACAATGAGATGAATTGCAGTACACAGGAACCATAACCATATCTTGACTCATTACAAAGTTATGGCCCATTTGTACTGTTCCTTGTCGCAGAGCATAACTTGACAACTACTGGTTGGAATGCAATACAACTTCATAAAATAGGCCAGCACAATGAGAGGAAGTGCAGTGTACGAGAACCATAACTCTATCTTGAGTAATTACAGAGTTCATGCCAAGAACAATATCTATTTTTTAGTTGTTTTTTTTGCAAGGTATTCTGTCACCACGAATTTCCTCAGTTTATAAAGCAGTCTTTCGGGGTATAAATCACATTTAGTGATAGCTCTAGTTTTCTTTAAACTGCTTATTAAATTTGTGTATTCCGTTTTTTATGATATTTTATTAAGAAATGATATTTTGATTTATAGTAAAATTTGTTTGTAATACTGTGAATATAGCGAAATCAGGAAATAAGGAATATCCCGGCTGTACAATTTCCACAGTCACTGTGGACTATCTCTGAAATGTGGGGAAATCTCTGGACATTTCATGGAAAACTGAAGGAATGTCCAGAGATTTCCAGTAGAAGCAGGTAAACTTTTCATGAAATATTCTGGACATTTTGTGGAATACCTCTGGACGTGTCCATGAAACGTCCGTGAAACATTGCGGAAAGATTGCGGAAAGATTGGACATAGCCAAATTTCTGCATGTTTACCTCTTGAAAGCGTGGACTTAGAATATGTTTACTCTGGAAAAGACTTAGTCATTTTCACAAGATTTATTCCTACAAATTATGTTTATAGGTGTGCAGAGTTTCATTTTCAAATTAGTTTTTGTAAGGGAAAAGTGTATGTCTTGTCACAGACCATAAATTCCTCATATTAACAACAGCACCGTAACTGCCCTTTATCTTTGCAACGGAGTAATAAATCTCTCTGGGGTCATCTAGGGAACTTGATCATAAAAATAGACAGCAAACAAAGATAACACTCAACAAGTTCAGTACAATCACCACCTGGAACCTCAGTATCAATTTACAGGAAGCAGGATATATCAGTAAAACTTCTACAGGAAGTGGTCATTTTGATTTGTTGATTAAAAATTTAGACATGGAGTAGAACGTTTTTTGAACAACTGTTCATGTGGAGGAATGCTTTGTGACAAGCCAGTATCATTTGCATATACACAATAATTAATCTCAGATAAAATGATTTAAACATTATTTAAATCTGACTTTTGTGAAAAATCAGCTATCATGCAAGAAGTGGCTAAACACTGTGTAGCAAAGGTAATGAGAATATAATTATTGATTTCATATTTATAACATTTTCTAGAGTAGCAGTTATTGTTGAAGCTATTAAGTAATGTGTTATCATTAAATAAGATCACAGAGGTTAACATTTGTTAACATAATGTATAAAGAATCCCTATAAAGAGGCTCGCATGGAAGATTTGGCTAGACCCAACTGTGTTGACTCTATAAATAAAGTCTTTATTATTTTTATTATTATTAGTATTATTATTATATTAGTATTATTATCATCATTATTATTATTATTTGTTTAGCGTCACGAGTTAGGTCAGTTTTCTTGTCTCAAAACTTTAAAATGAACACAATGACCGATAAGCAGGCAGGGTACACCCCTAGCTTTTTGGTTATCATCTTGAATATTTACGATGGACACCTTAACAGAATGTATGGCTGTGATTTGGAGTAAAGAATAAACAGGAGCACACATTTTTTTTCAGAAATCATCAACATGACCAAAGAGAAAATACAACTCAACTGAAGCAGTGGTGAAAAATAAAATCAGGAGCTCCTTTAACCCTGACGAATCTGAGATATATTTGTAAAAAAATTATAAAATATAAATTGTTACTTCAGAGGCTATTTGCTTGTTACAAGTTTTAAAACTATGAAGAATCCCCAATGACGGTTGTTTGGTGTGGAAGCACACATGTTTGAGCTCCTGAAAAACTGCCTAATATTAATAATGGCAAATTGAAATTAAAATTTCATAATATCCCAAATAATGTTTGAATTATTTATTTGACTCTGGATATTCCAGAGGTTTGTCGAGTGAATGTCCAGAGGTTTTTCCAGTGAATGTCCGAGGTTTGTCCAGTGAATGTCCGTGGAAAGTCCATGGAATCTCCATGGAGTGTCCAGAGGTGTTTCAAAGATATCGGACCATTGTATGTCCGGGAACCTTTTCAAATTGTTCCAGTAGTTCCAGAAAAGACTGCGGAAAAATCAGTCCGAATACTCCAGATATTCCATAGTCCCAATTTCCAGGGACATTCAATGGAATTTCCATGAAGATTCAGTGGTCACTCTGGAATATGTACAGCCGGGATATTTTCTCTGCCCGAGATTCTTTCTTTATGTTACTTTTCTTATGGAAAATGCTATATAGGATATAACAAACTCCGGATAATGATATGGTCCTAATGAGTTTGTTATAAACAAGTTACCTGTATGTCCTTTACTTTTCTATTGATTTAGTGTCCAATGCCAGTGATATTAGGTTAATGTACCAAAAATATACTCGATATTATCTGAAACAGACTTTATTTAAGTGATGGTCTTATTGCATATTGCTTTAGGTTTCCTTAACTTTGTGTGTTGTCCACAGCTTTTAAACCCCTAAATTCAATATACTTGCAGTCACCCTGTACATTTTGGACTTGATGGTATGTTGATTATTAAACAAGACTTATTTGCCAATAAATAGTGTGCACTGTTGAATAAGATCACAATTAAGTGAATTTTTTTTATCATAGTCTGCATTTGAATCAGAAAGGCAGAAATTACTGTCTGGTATTATTTAAGAACTTGGGATTTTCAACAAAATGCTGCAGTTCTGATAGCTGTCATTTTCATTAAAAAAGTAGTAGAAAAAAGTGGTCTGTACAGTAAATAAATTACAGGAAAAGTAATAACAGAGTATGGACATGGTGGAAAGTCACCTATCTTGATTACATATTACTTCTTACTTTTCCATGGGAATATTACCACCATTAAACAAATGTGTGGCTGTGACCTACATTTTATTCTATTTGTCTGTGCGTTGATCTCACAAAAGAGATCAGGTTCAAGACCTGACTTTTAATATCTGAATGTACACTCATCATTTACATGTTTCTCTAATATTAAGGGAAGATAAATAACTATGAGTTACCGAATTTGCTCTAAACTTTTTTAATTGGTAGTTAATTAGCATGGCTGTTATTCTTATTTTTATTACACACTATTTATCCCAAACAAGAAACCTGGTTTCTGTATAGTGCTTTCAAAGTCAACTGAGAACTGTAACAGTTGTAGATATGGGTCTGTTTTAGGACAGAAAGTTTATCCATTATTCATTGGAACAATTAATCTTATCCTCTTGTTTAACGAAATGAAGCTGGTCCCTCATTAATCCACAGCCTATTCAAGTTGTTTTATTTTCCTAGGCAGTACTTAAACCTTTGCTTCAATTTCCCCCTTATCAGTATGTTATGTAAGATTACATAACAAAGATATGTCAGAGGGGCCATAAAGTACACTATAGTCCAATTTTGAGCACTGAACCATGAATTTACTAAGATCTTACTGTAATAAGTTTAGTTTATACTTATAGTAATTCAATATTCAAGGTCAAAATTCAGGCTATACTGTAGCACTATTGGTCAGCGGGACGCTTTTTTATTTTATATTCGCAGCATTTGTTCAGTTTTATTGAAATGCATTTAACAGCTGTATTTCATAATCCGTTTGATTGAACCGTAGTTGGAATTGTAGAATTATTTTTCAAATTGGAAGTTTCTGATTGAAAATCATTTTTGGAAGTTTAAAAACTAAACTGAAGAAGTGTTATTCTATGGGAAATTTTGAATAAATATCAGATATCAAGTGAAAAGTGGTAAAGTCCTTTTTAATAAGTTCCAAATTAGACACTATGTAAAATATGACAATCTTTTATTTTATTTAGATAACAGTTCAATCATTCACGCAATTAAGTCCAAATATGTTTAAGAGTCTCAAAGAATTAGATATGTCAAGGATTTCACAAAGTACACAAAGTTTAAACACAGAGTAAGTATTTTGATTTGAATCTATAAAATGCTGCTCAAGGTTTATATACCTGTGATATTACATCTGTCACTTAAGGGAGTTTAATAATATGAACACATTTAACAATAAAATTTTAACAAGAAATCACACAAAATAAAAGATTTTACTTCTAAATGATTGCCTGGCAGCCAGAATCAGCCTTTAGCTCGAAAAGTCATAAGTTCATACTTACTTATTTTAGCTCGATTGTGAAGAAAGCTTGTTCAATCTAATATCGAGTCACTCTCGAGTCCGCTTCCTAGAAAAGCCAGTACTGGTGTCATATGAGAAGGTACCGTCGTACACCACCGCTCCCCTCAAAAAGTCATTGTTTGAGAATAGTGACATAAATAAAAAATTGGTGATATAAATAAAAAATGTTTGATAATTAAAGTTTGCCCTGTTGAAACTATGAGAACAGTTAAAGTACAGATGTTTTTTGAATAGAGGTTTAGAATGGTTGTGGTTACATATATTTGATGTTCAAGAACCGTTCTTATAATTAATGTCCTAGAAGAATTCAACTATTCCTTAACATAAGAACACAGTTTTGCAGTGGTAAAACAATTAAACTATGTCCTTGATCAGAAATTGCAAATGGCTTTCAGTTACTTAATAATATTTGACATTTAGCAAACATTACAAGTTTGAATAAATTACTTTACTTGAATACTGAAATAAATTGCATTAAACAAATCCTAATACACTACATAGACAATCTACTGTAAATCCTATACATTTTGATACCTGAGTCAACATATTTGTTAAACATCATAACCATTTTTGTTGAGCCGCTTACGAAAGCTCAATATAGGTGTCCAAATGATTGTTCGGTGAATGTGCATGCGTGCGTCCTTAGAAGCGAGCGTGCGTCCGTCTGAGTTTAGTTTGTCTGGGCTGTAACTTATCCATTGATCAAGGGATTCTTAAATAACTTGGCACAAATGTTTAACATCATGAGACGCACTGTCATGCGCATGAACCAGGTCCCTAAGTCTAAGGTCAAGGTCACACTTAGAGGTTAAAGGTCAAACTAAAAAATGACTGTCTGGAGCATTTCTTCTGTATGCATGAAAGGATTTTGGTGTTACTTAGCACAAATGTTCACCACCATGAGACGGATTGTCATGCGCAAAAATCAGGTCCCTAGGTCTAAGGTCAAGGTCACACTGAGAGGTTTTAGGTCAAACTCAAGAATGACTGTCTGGAGCAATTCGTCTTTATGCATGAAAGGATTTTGATGTTATTTGGCACATTGTGTAATGTTCACCACCATGAGAATGTGTGCCATGCGCAAGAACCAGGTCCCTAGGCCTAAGGTCAAGGTCACACTTAGAGGTGAAAAGTCAAATTCAAGAATATCTGTGTCTGCAGCATTTCTTCTTCATACATGGCTCCAGGGATTTTGATGTACCTTGGCACAAATATTCATCACCATGAGCCACCCTTGTTTTTAGAATTTCTTCCCTTTGTTGTTACTATAAATAGCTTATATTGTAACTTTTTTATTACTCGCCGTAGAGAAAAATCAAGACTACTTTTAATGTGATACATCCAATATTTAGGTGTATTTTACCTATCTCTTTTGGTAAGTAGTTAGTCCGTTTGACAGCTGGCGGGATCGACATGTTGCACGTGGGCATCTAGTTTAATTTTTAGCAATTTGCTTACACATTTTGTCTGTTATGCAGATCAAAATCATGTAGTCTGATCATAACTTGCACTGTTAACTATTCAGTCAATAAATTTTCAATATGTGTATCAGTTATTAATTGTAAGATTTAAAAACAAAATGCAATTGCTAATTTTTCTTTTTAATTTGTAGAAAAAAGCGTCATGTACGTACAGTGAAGAGGGGAAGTTCAATAGACCAAGATATGAAACCAACAGTTGTTAACTGAAGGATTCTGTGGAGATGGCTGTATCAGTTTAGAAGTTTTTTTTTGATTCATCAAATTACCTTGGTGATGAGACTTGACATCATATGCTTAATGGTAGATATTTCAGTTTCGATGGAAGAAACAAAACAGGAAAACAAAAGCATCAAATGAAAAGAATTGATAATTGAGGTGAAACAATGGGACACTTGACACTTGGTGTATTGACAACGTGCAGTTAGCATTAAAAAAGAACTTTGCTGAGTTTACAATAATTTGGAATTTATGTTCTTTGATTTTTTTGAAGATAAGGAAAGAACAACAGTAAAATCAGCAAATTGATAGCCAACAATAAACATCATTTGGCCACACTGTTGAGCATTCATATTGGATACATTCCCAAGTTGCAGCTGAAGTGATAATGCTACACTAGCTGTGAATTTTTGTTTTTATGAGAAAAGTCATTGAAACTCTAGAACAGTACCTGATGATGACGAATTAAGCACGCAAGATAACCTTAGTAATTTATATATATATATATATATATATATATATATATATATATGATTATAATCAAAGCTTGGTGAATGCAAGCTCAAATATCAAGTTCGCAGTTGGAAAACAAATGGACACATGAGAACTTTTTTCAATTTTTCGGGTTGTAACATTTTAATGCATTGAGAGATTTTGAATTGATTTGGACAATACAGAAAATTAATGCAGTACTTCAGCAATATGGAATACTATTTAGCACTGCAGTGCATACAGTATTGGTTATTACAGAACTAGAGTACTACAGTGAAATTAATAACAGTGTTATTGGTTGCTCAGATGAGCAACTTAAATGGATCTCAGTTCTCTTGAAGAATGAATCTTCATTGCAGCTTTCAGTCATAATCGTCTCGTGTATGAAAAACAAAAATAAGAAATAGAAAAAAAAACTGAAAGAACAGGACCTTTTTGTTGTAGTGGCTATTTTTAATACAGTCACCTTCAAAACAATTTACCAATGTCTCGGCCTGCGGAAATGTTTCTATACCCCAGTTGCACAAAGTGTAATGGGGTATACTGGATTCAGCTTTATATATATCTCCAAAACCCCTTATCACAATTTAATGATATTTCACAAAGTAATAAATACCATGCCTTGTTGGACTTGGTCAATGTTTTGGGTCACTACGTCAAGGTCGCAGGTGTTTCAGATAATTTAATATTGTGCACTCTGATTTTATAAGTAACATGCCTACAGTCGTTGTGCATAGTCCAATTATAAGCATCAAATGTGATATAAATTAAGAATACTGTGTCAGTATGGCGTTCAGGGATGGGGGTTTTGGGGGTATTCATCACCTTCAGTGACAGTTCTATTTTATTATGCTACCTGGAGGTGGGGTTGTTGGGCATTGTATAATGCTTTGTCTATGGTGTGTTCATCCATTCTTTTGTCCCTCATTCGTTCCAGACCTATTTCACAGCAACTACTGGCGTGTTCCACTTGATCGATTATTTTTCACAGAGTTACAGTGGCGCTCACGTTTTTGTTCCGTTTTTCGGCAGGAAAACGCGAGCAGCGCCCGTTTTTCGCCCGTTTACCGAACGGGGCGTTTTTCGGCTCGCACCGTTTAAAAAACGCGTTTTTCTACCCGCCCCGTGAAAAAAAAAACGGCTGGTTACACTGCACATGCGTGAACAGCGAGTTCCTGCGTTTTTTCCCGTTTTTACCCGTTTTTTTACCGGGTATCAAATGCGCATGCGTGAAAAGCTAGTTCCTCCGTTTTTCGCCGTTTTTTTCCGGGGAAGCAAATGCACATGCGCCACATGTGTTTTCTTCACTGTTTGAATAGTTTGTAAAATTATGCCTATCCGTACAAACTATTAAAAATCGAGAGTATAATTATAGATGTTAAGTTTATAATGTGGTCAGATTAAGATTGTTTTTTTGTTTCTTATTTTCAAAAAACAAAGTATAACTACCACCAGTCTGTTAGATCATTACTTCCGCGTTTTCATCATAATATAAAATAAGCGGGTACATATCCCACAAGATGGAGAGCGAGGGGAAGGCCTTGTGATAGATAGAAATAATTTAGCACCTCCACTGTCCCTATTAGATTAACCAGTAGATATACATTTAATTAAATTAAAGCTGCTCGATCATATGATTTCAGTTATCAAAAATAAAACTATAACATCGGCAGTTGAGAATATTCATGGCCATGCTTCTGGTTCAATTAACATAGATTCTTTAATTTGTGCATGTACAAAAATTTCCATATTCTTGTTAACAACTTAATCGCTCTCGAGACTAACTACTATAGGAATCGCTCTTGCCAGACTTTCCATATCCTGATAAATTGCAAAACGTATAGTAATATCACGGACCTATATACACATATATAATGTATATAGGTCCGTGGTAATATATTTAGGAAATAGATTTCACTTTTGAGTGATATACCGGTAAGTATATCACTGCGGGAGTGTAAATGCGTAGTAATCTAATTACGAAGGCCTGAGTGATTAATTTCGAAGCATCTACCAACACACAGTGACATAATAACAGGTAAATCACTCAAAAATAAAATATATTTCCATTCTAAACCGTTAATCTAAACAAAAACATGTTCGATGGGGTACTATTTGCTGCACTTTCATGAAGTCGCTGTCTTGAAACTTGTAGTTTTCCGTGCATTACATGCATTTCGTGAAATTTTGGCTGTTCTTTTTACTTCTCAAAAAAGCGCTATACGTCTTATTATTGTTGTGTCTGATATTGCGGGCAATACCGGAAGTATAGAAAATTTTACTACAACTTTTTTTTACATCACGTGAATTCATTAACAACAATACCAATGCAAGCGTACTAGCGCATGCACACACGTAGATGTCGTGTGAAAATTACAAGGGAGGTAATTTCAGCAGTCAAAAATAGTTCCGGACCCCCTAGCGTGATATACTTAATAGTTTTATCACGCTCAAATCCTTCTTTGTGTATATAGGAGAAATTTCCAATAGTGTTAGAATATGAGTTATACTAACACAAGTGGCATAAACATAATAAGGTTGTTTATTTTTTTTTCTGATAAAATACAGTACTTTTATCAAAGGCCGGCAAGGTGCCAAAAGTAAGTATTTGCAAGACGTATGTAAACAACCTGTCCAATTGCATTTTGTGTTTTCAAGTTACAATGACAATTACAATGTACTGCTACAAGTTGAATATAGACGTGCAAGAAAAAATTGTAATAATAAATATGTGCCATCATTTCATCGTTTATTCTAAAATGTTTTGTCTCTATTTACAAAGAATTGAAAAATTATGCTATATTAAATCACAAACAATGCAGGAATCGATATGCTGTAAACATTACGTCATATTGCACCGCATGACGTTAAATGAGTGTTCGCATAGAAAACGCTTTGCATTTATTAACCTTTTGTAATATCTGGTCATGTTACAATCAAAATATCATCCTTCTCAGCTTTGTAATAGTCTTATAAACAATTATCTGTCGTACTGATGGGCTGTTAAAAACGGCTAATTACTGTGTATTAGTGCTCCAAATCATTGTTTTTTAAACGATGAACACTGCTGGAACGGATGTTATTTCATAAAAAAATAGTTATTCGTTCAAATGCAAAAAAAAATTCACTTGTGCTATGTACTCATTTTTTTAAAAATTACTACGCATTTGAACTCCTGTGTTTTATTCAACAACAAATACAGTGACACATTTATTACTTCATAAATAAAATTTACTTTGAAGTATTCACACTTCCTTCGGCAAAGTCATTAAATTATATTTGTTAACAATTGAATTATATAGTGACAGTTATTAGTTACTGTCTGTCATTGCCGTGACAAAAAAGCACGAAGCTAAGAAATGACAGAGAAATTGCAGCTTTTCGCTTACTTGAAAATATCACAGTATGGGGTGTAACCATACATTAAAACTAGAATCAAGGCATGTATTACTTTTAACTTTGGATTTTATCTCAAGGCATTTAAACGAAGGCAGTGGTAAGGTAGCCGGATACAGCTTCCTAGACTTTGTATAACTGTGAAAAATGATCGATCAAGTGGAACACGCCAGTAGTTGCTGTGAAATAGGTCCCGAACAAATGAGGGAGAAAAGAATGGATGAACACACCATAGTCAAAGCGGCAACTATAACAATGCCCCACACCCCCACCTCAAGGTAGCATAATAAAATAGAACTATCACTGAAGGTAATGAATACCCCCAAAACCCCCCATCTCTGAACGCCATACTGACACAGTATTCTTAATTATATCACATTTGATGCTTATAATTGGACTATGCACAACGACTGTAGGCATGCTATTTATCTCTTCTGTGTAGCATATTTTGACCAGATGGTTAAGAAAATCAGAGTGCACAATGATCAATTATCTTAAACACCTGTCAGCTCGACGTAGTGACCCAAGGCGTGGTATTTATTATTTTGTGAAATATCATTCAATTGTGATAAGGGTTTTGGAGATAGAGTGCAAAATATTTTACAATAAAGCCCATTAATGTGACCTTTGACCTAGTTACTAGAAACATGGACCATGTACATCAAGGCATGGAACGTATCATTTCTGTGAATAATAATTTAATTCTAACCAAGAGTTTTTCAGGGATTGAGTTCCATAAGTCTACGGATAGACGGACAGACAGTCAAGCTGAATCCAGTATACCCCCTTACAATTTGTGCAACTGGGGTATAGAAACATTTCCGCAGGACGAGACATTGGTAAATTGTTTTGAAGGTGACTGAATAAAAATTAGCCACTACAATAAACAGTCCTGTTCTTTCAGTTTTTCCTATTTTTTATTTTTGTTTTTCATACACAAGACGATTATGACTGAAAGCTGCAATGAAGATTCATTCTTCAAGAGAACTGAGTTCCATTTAAGTTGCTCATCTGAGCAACCAATAACATTGTTATTAATGTCACTGTAGTACTCTAGTTCTGTAGTAACCAATACTTATGTACTGCAGTACTAAATAGTATTTTATTAAATTGCTAAAGCACTGCATTTCTGCATTGTCCAAATCAATTCAAAATCTCTCAATGCATTAAAAAGTTACAACCTGAAAAAATGGAAAAAGTTCTCATGCGTCCATTTGTTATCAAACTCATGAAAGTGCGACATTGATATTTAAGCTTGCATTCACCATGCTGTGATTACAATTATATATATTAATTACTAAGGTTATTTCGCGTGCTATATTCTTCATCATCAGCTACTGTTCTAGAGTTTCAATGACTTCTCTTATAAGAACAAAATTCACAGCTAGCGTAGCATTATCACTTCAGCTGCAACTTGGGATTGTATCCAATATGGATGTTGTCTGGCCAAATGATGTTTCTTGTGAGCTATCAATTTGCTGATTTTACTGTTGTTCTTTCCTTAT
This sequence comes from Saxidomus purpurata, assembly GCA_022818135.1. NCBI lineage: Eukaryota > Metazoa > Mollusca > Bivalvia > Venerida > Veneridae > Saxidomus > Saxidomus purpurata. The sequence goes on from JAFMSR010000444.1 coordinate 37,213, forward strand.
CTTCATCTTCAAAAAATCAATGTACATGAATTCCAAATATGAGTAAACTCAGCGAAGTTCTTCTTTAATGTTAACTGCATGTTGTCAATACATCAAGTGTTCCATTGTCTCACCTCAATTATCAATTCTTTTTCATTTGATGCTTTTGTTTTCCTGTTTTGTTTATTCCGTTGAAACTGAAAAATCTACTTTTATGCATATGATGTCAAGTCTCATCACCAAGGTAATATGATGAATAACAAAATAACTTCATCTTCTAAACTGATACAGCCATCTGGATCACCACAGAATCATTCAGTTAACAATTGCAATGATAGACTGTTTTCTGTTGTTTTCATATCTTGGTCTATGGAACTTCCTCATCACTGCATGTACATGACGCTTTTTTCTACAATAAATTAAGAAGAAAAAATTATCAATTGCATTTTGTTTTAAGTCTTACAACTAATAACTTATACACATACTGAAAATTTACTGACTGAATAGTTAACAGTGCAGGTTATGATCAGACTACATGATTTTGATCTGCACAAGAGGCAAAGTGTAAGCAAATTGCTAAAAAACTAAACTAGATGCCCACGTGCAACATGTCATCCCTGCCAGCTGTCAAAAAGGACTAACTCTGACCAAATAGAGATAGGTCAAAATTCACCTAAATATTGGATGTAACATGCATGTTGTACCAGATAAAGTAGTCTAGATTTTTCTCTACGGCGAGTAATAAAACTGTTACAATATATAAGCTATTTATAGTAAAACAATGGGAAGTAATTCTAAAAACAAAGGAAGCTCATGGTGGTGTACATTTGTGCCAAGTAACATCAAAAAACCCTCCATACATGAAGAGGAAATGCTGTGGACAAATATATTCTTAATTTGACCTTTAACCTCTAAGTGTGACCTTGACCTTAACCTAGGGACCTGGTTCTTGCACATGAAACTAAGTCTCATGGTGGTGAACATTTGTGTCAAGTAACATCAAAATCCTTTCATGCATAAAGAAGAAATGCTCGGACAGTCATTCTTGAGTTTGACCTTTAACCTCTAAGTGTGACCTTGACCTTAGATCTAGGGACCTGGTTTCTTGCACGTGACAATCCGTCTCTTGACGGTGAACATTTGTAAATTAACATCAAAAATCCTTTCATGCACATGAAGAAATGCCCTGGACAGTCATTCTTGAGTTTGACCTTTAACCTCTAAGTGTGACCTTGACTTTAAACTTAGGGACCGTGGTTTCTTGCGCTGACAGTACGTCTCATGATGTTGAACATTTGTGCCAAGTTATTTAATATTCCTTTGATCCATGGATAAGTTACAGCCGAGTCAAACTTAATTCAGACAGACGCAAGCTCGCTCCCACAAGGACACACGCATGCACATGCACCGAACCATCATTTGGACACCTACAGTACCGCCAGCGTTTCACTTCCGCGCGTTCTCGATTACCGATTAACGGTTACCGCACCGTAAACGGTTCTCGTTTCAGTTTAGTTAAATCCGTGTAGCCAATCAGAATGACTCTAACCGTGAAACGTTTTTCGGGAACCGTGTAGCCAATCAAGAGGGCTGGATGGACCAGTTTATTCTACGGGTATTGTGCGGGCCTGATTATTTATTTTTAGAATATTGAAAGTGTTTAGACAACGACCTTTATACTGTAGTCTTTGTTTGACGAGTTTCCGAGTGCGGTACGAAGCCTGTCGTTGAAATTAAATGTACGGGAAATTGACGATTACTTATATCTATTGATACATGTACTAATAATTATTATGACAAAATCGATTTTAAAGTCCACATGATATATTCGTGAACATTTTCGGTCCTCAAATAGGCCCGCAGAATTCCGCACAATAAACATTTAACGGAAGCTGCAAAAGATGGTGGCAGAAATGTTGCAAATCTGATCGTTTGATGTAAACAGGTGATTATTTGTTATGGTAAGCATAGATATTGTGTAAATGTTGTTACATAAATGTAATTGAAGTGGCGCTATGAGTTTAAAGGGTTGTCACTACGTAAATGTAGAGTACAACTGTACAAAGGAGATTTCCATTCATCTGTTCATCACAAAAACTGACAAGTCTGAAGTTAAAAAAAAAAGCACTATATTAAACTGGTATTATCTTGTTCTTTATTCTGGTACAAAAAATAAGCTGCATAATAGCATAATTATTTGGTCTTTCATAGTTATTCATAGCTTATGTTTATTGTGTCGCGCATTGTAGTTCTGGCTTCCATGACTTAGCATTGAATCCTACAAGTTTGTGCGGGTGTACCTACCAGTTTGTGTTTTTAAATATGATTTACTGCTAAGTACTTGTAAAGCATGTGTCCGAATTCTATGCAAGTTTCTTCAGAGGTATTCCCGTGCACATAGAAGCAAAGATATTTGGCAAAAGAACGTGATATCGATAATGAAGAAGTACTTGTATTGTGTACAGTCGATAAGGTGACGAAACTAATTTGTTGACAAGAGTTTGTGTTAATTGTCACTATCATCTTAGGTAAATTGCCCAGAGGGTAGTAAGTGGTGATTCATTAACTTTTCAAATAGATGATAAGCCTATAATTAAATCATTCAGTCAAATTTAACAAAATTCAAAGGTTTGATGTTTTTGTAACAGCGCAAAAACAAATTTACACATCGATTGGCGGATGTCCATGCAATCATGCATCGATGTTGTGATAAATTATCGGAAACCTCTTGTGTTCTGATTGGATGAGTGCATAACGAGCAACGCCTTCAAATGTATCAGCTTGCAGATCATGATGATTAGTGACGCATGTTTCCTCAAAGCTTTGAAATGCAGGATTTCCTGCTAAAAACATATATCTACCAGTGAGTTGTCCAAAAACCCGGGGATTTTGCAAAAATCTGGTAATACTGTAAACCTAGAAATTATTTCACGCATTTTAAGTAAGCGAAATTCGCAACACAGTCGATCCGCAAACTTAAGTAGTCGCAAAATAGTTACTTACAATGAAAAAGTTTCTAGCTTTTCATCTTAACTTTTTGTCCACCTCGTCAATTTGCTAGTATCTGCGATATAGGTCAGTTTGTTGTATTTACAATTTTTTGAAGAGTTATCTCTGTTAGTTGTGCCTTAAAACAGGTACCGGACGGAACAATGTATGTTTTTAATTCCCATATTGTACATTGTACGGCATTTAGGAAGTACATGTAGTAGACTGTTAAACGGTACAAAAACAAATTATGTCTACTGTATTGAATAACTGAGATTACCAGGCCACTGTTACATCCACTTTTCAAGTGAGAAAAGTGTGACTAACGGAAAGCCAATATTTAGACTATGAATGCATTGTTTGATATCGCAAATGAGAAACTCATGCTTTCTGCTATTAATCCAATTGATATTATCATGAATTTTGAATTTAAAAAATGTTTTAATGACCGCAGTTAAAGGGGTCTCAAGAAAATGAGACTTATGAAAATGACTGTAACTTACTTTGTGCATCCATTGACCAGTTGTCACAATGTATGATAGATATTATTAGGTTATAACGTACAATACGGAGATATATTTGGACGAGTACCAGCTACCAGCTATCTCATATTGTACAGGACAATGTTAAATAACCTTTTTATTCTATTATTTAGTTTAAATTAAAAATGATTCACTGAATATTGTATTTCTGTCTTTTCTGTATTTTCCCAGCTTAGTACGAATGCAAATATTATTTGTTCCTTCAATAAAAGATACCAGCGATAAATTTTGTGAAAATATCCAAAATTTACAACATTGCCATGACTTGCACTTTTACCCCTTTGTGTTTACAAGCAAACGACAAAATTAATAATCCTGATATCAAGACGATTAAACTTGGCGTTAAAAGGGTCAGAACTCTTATATACTTCACCCGATTATCATTTGGATCATTTTCACACGTTTCGGGCTTTATCGTATGTTTAACATGGGACTGTTGTACCATCCAAATATGGATGCATGTGCTTCCAATATGGTAAGATATTGTACAGTCACGTGTTGCAAATAAACGTTCACGATTGGATATATAAAAAAGATATAGAATAAACGATTGTATTCGTCTGATTGAAATTTATGACATTTTTAATGCTTACTTTAGAATGAAAATACATATACAAATTTATTAATTCCGTGCACGATTACAGCTCACAGTCGTACCGTGATGTAATATAAAAGATAAGTGATAAATCAACTTTTGTTGTGAACTTGAAATCAGCTTCAAATTGCCAAAGTTGATATTGACACAATAGACTGCGATATCTGCTCACCGTGTATTAAAATTAAGCATTAGAAAAGGATTTTGCTATTTAATATTCACGCAGTTCGTGATACCGATGGAACGCAAACATTAATTTAATTTTTTGTAGTCGCGTAAATGTACGGCGTCGATACAATGCGAAAAAATGGAGCCGCGAACAATTCTAGGTTTACAGTAAATCAATCTTTAATGGCATATGATATATGATGAAACTTGCCTTCAAAATTATTTTTTCTCTTTATCATATGAAAGTCAGACAACCAGGAGTGTTGACACCCCTAAGTTCCATAGTGATGTATTCAGCATAGCGGTGTCGCCAACCGTCAGTGTCCTACGATGTAGTTTTTTTACAACTGTTACAGTCATTCTATGTTACACAGTCATGTTTTATGATGTAATGTCATTGAAGAAAATGAAAATATTAATTGATTAAATTCTTTTTTAAATTGTTTACTAATGTAATGAAATGTAAATTAAATTTCTGTCCACCATTCATGGAACTCTCAGCCTGAGTTAATCTTTATTTTTGTTTCATTTGTTTCTTTGAATCAAATGATAAGTTACTTTAGTAGAAGACTTTAGATGAATATTTTTTACAGTTGAGCCCTACTTTGCCCAAGAAAGGAACGTGCCTAGGTGTACTAAGTTCATTTTCTATCAGAGAACCCCAGTTGCATGTCGTGGTAGTAACTGATTATAAAACCCAGTATTTTCAGTTAGTCTTTACAATCATTTTGACATCATAATTATGTTTTGTCTGCATTCTTCAATGATGCTGCAGCCAAAAATACCTTTCGGAGCCTCAAAGTGAAAATGGTAGCCACACATTAAATTGAACCAAAATCAATTATACCTCTTATTTCGGAATATTCCAGGCGTTTAAAATGACCCAAAAATTTATAGTCCCTGGAGCACTTTGTATTTCAAATTACTTGTAGCCTTTACATTATAAAGAGCAATACCTTACCGGTGAAACTGGCAATTATTTGTATGAAAAACATTCCTTACATTGCTTTTTATTTGTAAATCAAAAGAACTGCATTACATTATATTAAGTCTTGTACATGTATAGCGCATTATTTTTTACGGTGATATTGCAAAAAATAGGAAAAGTGTTCTGAGAATGTGTTAAGTAAGGTTACAGTGGCAAAGGAATGAAAGGAAAGTATACATCAAACACTGTTCTATCATTCATTATTCTACCTGTAAATTCATTTTTCTATAGAAGACAATGAAAAATTTTGTCATGGATTGTCATCAGAATTTTCATTTTTACCATGGTTAGGGATGTTGCAGAAAACGCCATAGATTAGTATTATATCACATCAGAATTCTGTTTACTATACCCCCGTAACAAAGAAGTTGGAAGTGATGCCATTATTTCCAGCTTATATATGCATGACAATTATGTGTATGGGGATTGTTACTCAGTTTGTTAAAATTTCAAGTTTTACATATTCCTTTTCAGACCTCCTTGAATACGGGTGAATATGACGTCATTTCTGTGGAAAACCCTCGGCCTAGAAGCTGCCAAGTCAAATAAGGTAAAGATAGTAATTAATTTTTCTCAGCTTTTGTTAAAAACTTTCAAACGAAAATATTAGGGGTTTCTGTCCGGGCAGAATGATCATGATCTGTGCTGGAAACAAAGGCGGGAACACTTTCTACCAGAGTGGTATTAAACGGTTAAATGATGTTTCTTATGCACCTAATGCAGTGATAAATGTAACTTTCTGAAAGTTTTTGATGCTTCAGATTATTTCAATTATTACCATGTTAGTAAAACAAATTAAAAAAAACTTTTAAAGTTTTTTGTTATATGGTGAAAGGAAACATGTAAATTTAATTTATTTAAATTATTAGCTTCATTTCACTATGTTTCACACTTAGTCTAATAACTACATGCTTATTACTACATGTACATCCCTTATTTTCACTATTAAAGTTTTATTTCTAAAATTTGAATGTAGGGTGTTTTTTTTAGCTTTTTAAAATATTTTTTCAAATTGTCAAGCACCTAGCTCACATATAAATAAACCAAATACTATTTATCTCTTGCTGACTGGCAGTTTCTAGATGTACATTTACTAGAATTCACAAGAAAAATCAATAAAACAAGTGGATGCTTGTACAGAAGTTGGTATGTTGCTGTAGCAACTTGTCCCCTTTCTAGATTAGTGTGACAGACAGTATGATAATCCCCTGAGGGGCAATAAAAATTTGGCCACCTGCTGATTAATGACCAGTATTGTCATAAAATTGTGCAGTACATGACATTGTAGGAAACCACCATTTCATTGTGTTCTTTTTTACCACAGGGTCTTTAATACATTTAATGGAAGGTGTAATTTATTCCCAATATTATTTAGATGAAGACAATGGTATATATTTATTTTGATTTTTCAAGTTATAAAGTTCAGATTGACCACAATACATGAATGTCTAGAACGATGCTTACTTTTAGAAATAATGTGAGAAATAACTCTCATGAATTATCTGTTATTAGCAGACAAAATTGAAATAACTTTAAAACCACACTGGTATAATATTAGCAAGTATATGTGTCCTTTTAGACAAAAAAAATCACTTGATTTATTATATAAACAAAATGTATATGAAATCTGACTTTTTATATATTTGGCATATGAAATTGTCCTTTCAAAGAATAGTACATACTAGTTATTGAGCCTACACCAATTTTATCATGAAAACATGATTATAATTCATTTTTATTTTGTTCCTCTGTTTTATAAAGGTCCTGTTGTTGAAATATGAGACCTCTAAATTCTTATTGTTGCACTTTAAAAATTATTGATTGCCCCACGCAGTATTGAAATCCTTTTATCAGTATGTTATGTAAGATTGCATAACCTTATAAACTACAGTACCACAAAGCAAGGTAGTGTAGATCCAGATGTTTCTGTCATATAGCACTGACCCAAAGCATAGTTGAACCGTGTTATTAAAAAATTAAATCCAACGAAATTATAGCACTATTAAAAGAAGGGATTGTCTCTGATTTTTTTTGCTGAATCTGAGAAAGCAGTGGAAATTGTGCTTAATAGCTTATACTTGGCTTTTTACCTGAGACACTGTGTCTTTGTACACATTTTTATCTTAATAATGTTATCATAGTTTTGAACCTTTACTCTGCTGGTAGCAAATTATTCTGCTTTTCTATGCAAATTGAATGATTTTTTAGAATATATAGACATACTGATATTCTTTATTTTTTGTAGAAATCATGCCTATGAGTATGATGAGAATAAGTGTCACAAGCATGCAGTGATGAGGGAAGTTCAAAACACCAACATATGAAAACTGTAGGAAAACAGTCAACCCTTGCAGTGTGAAAAATGATGTTTTTTTGTGATGATCCCTTAACCTGTAAAGAGTTAAGAAGTTGGAAATTCTGAATTGAAGATTTTGTTGGAACTTACACTTCAGGAAGGATGTTTTATTTCAGTAGCAATTATTTGTTAAAGTAGAGAGATTCAAGAAGACATAAATAGAGCAAAACACCCAATATAAAACAAACAAAAAATGCTGGAGTAGAAATGTATGATGACTGTAATAATGGGGAAATGCACTACACCTACAAAGAGCGACTTAGCGTCATTTTTGTACTCATAGATATAATGCAAGGTTTTGTGTTGATTTGGTGATTCAGTATTATTACGGATAATTGCTGGAATAATTAACTTCGAGAAATGGCGTAATAACTTTGGGTAACCCGATCAGTTTGTCACATGCAGTCAAACTTATGAACAACGGCGGCTCAATGGAAACCACAAAATTGGCTGTTGTTAACAGGTGACTTTTGTTCGGAGATGTAGACAGTTGATATAGTTTCATCATACTAAACATTGTTTATCAAATCAAGTTTTATTATCAATTAATTGCCAGATAAACTGCGTGTTTTTCAGTTTAATTGTAATAAATCAAACAATTCACTTAAAGCTGCTCGCTCTAAAATTTTGGTAAAATAATAAATTTCTTCAAACTGTATGTAAATAATGTATTTTTGAACATTATGGTGTTATAAAAAGACTCCAGTATAAATTCATGTCACGTACATCTCTAAATTTCGAAAAATACACTACCATTATAGTGTAGCGGTGCCATGTAACCGATCTTTTCAATCGATTTCTGCAAATTCCTACCTAGATTTTTGCTTATTTTTTTATTCTAGGCTTTAGTTTTATATTGATGAATAAAAATGTCAACGTTTTTGAAAAATACCTTTTTTAACGGTAACTGAGAGCGAGCAGTTTTAACGTGAATGCATTAATAAGCTGAAATAAACAATTATTTAGTTGCACAATGTAAAATGCAACTCCAATTTCCAAATTGTGAAGATATTCTACATCAAATAAACAATCAAGCAATTAAAAGAGCCGATTTTCAGTAATTACCGGACAGTTTCATCGGATTAATTGCATGTGTTTGCTTCAGATGTGAAGGTGACAATTCAATGTTAGAACCTCTTCTAATTATCAAAAGCATCTTACTTTATTGCGCCTGTCTTTTGAGATGCAAACAACTTTACAAGAAACAAAAGCCAGCTGTTAAAATTTCAGTGGACGTTCGCATCACAGTCCCGATTACGGGATGCTTTTTCACTGGCCACTGACCGCGGACGGCAGGTGACTGCTGTTCCCAGTCTTTTAAAGAGCAAATTTGGATGGGGGATATTCTGACTGGCTGTTGTCAGCAGGTGACCTCTAGTTAAAGGTGACCTTTAGCACAAGTTTGACTGTATTGTCAAATTAGAATATTAATTAGATACTGATTTTTAATGAAGACAACAGAAAAAGTGTAAAATTTACGGCAGTTGTATGTAAAGATTTAAATTTTTGTCGAGCCCGCCTGCGGTGAGCTCGATATAGTTGTCACTTTTGGCGGTTCGGTGTATGTGCGTGCGTCCATCCGTCCGATTTTGTCCGGACCATATCTTTTTTATGCATGGAGGGATTTTGATGTTACTTGGCACAAATGTTCACCATCATGAGACGGAGTGTCATGCGCAAGAACCAGGTCCCAAGGTCTAAGGTGAAGGTCACACTTGGAGGTTAAAGGTCAAATTCAAAAATGACTTTGTCCGGAGCATATCTTTTTCATGCATGGAGGGATTTAATTTAACTTGGCACAAATGTTCACCATCATGAGACGGAGTGTCATGCGCAAGAACCAGGTCCCTAGGTCTAAGGTCAAGGTCACACTTAGAGGTTAAAGTTCAAAGTCAAGAATATCTTTGTCTGGAGCATTTCTTCTTCATGCATGGAGGGATTTTGATGTTACTTTGTACAAATGTTCACCACCATGGGCTACCCTTGTTTTTAGAATTACTTCCCTTTGCCGTTACTATAAATCGCTTATATTGTAACGATTTTATTACTGGCCGTAGAGAAAAATCGAGACCACTTTTCTGTGGCACAACATGCATGTTACATCCAATATTAGGAGTATTTTGACCCATCTCTGCTTGGTTAGGAGTTAGCCCTTTTGACATATGGCGGGCTCGACATGTTGCACATGGGCATCTAGTTTAAATAGTTCACTAGAAACACTTGACAATGATGCCCAATAGATGAGATAAATTTCCAAGTATTTGCAATGGAAATGGTGATGAAATGTTAGCTGTGAATTTAATATCAAATGGTCAGAATATGCTTTGAAATTTTGAAAGAGAATATAATGTCGGTCAGTCCGTCACATAAACTTAACGTTGGCTATAACTTTGCCATTTCTTAATATTTCTTTATCAAACTTCCCAATTGTATTGCTTATGATGAAAAAGTCGTCATGCCACCATATTTTGTAGGTAAAGGTCATATTTGACAAAGTTATGCCCCTTTTTGTGCTTTTTTGATTGTGCCACGAAAACTTAACATTGGCTATAACCTGATAACTTTGACATTTCTTAAAGATTTAACGTTGGCTATAACTTTGCCATTTCTTAAGATTTCTTCATCGTACTTTCAAATTGCATTGCTAATGACATAAGGGTTGTAATGTACTCAAATTTTGTATGTCAAAGTCATTTTTGACAGAGTTATGCCCCTTTTGTACTTTTTTGATTGTGTCACGAAAACTTAACATTGGCTATAACCTGATAACTTTGACATTTCTTAAAGCTGCTTGCTCTCAGTTACTGTTGATTTTTTTTTTTATAGATTGACACTTTATTCATTAGAATAAAATGAAAGACTGTCCAGAATCAAAATATAAGCAAGAATCTAGGAAGGAATCGATTGAAAATGTTGGTTACATGGAACTGCCACTTAACATGTTGATATTGAAATTTCAAAAGCGTTTGCTTATTTTTGTAAATTTAGAGATATACCGGACTTAAATTTATGCTGGAGCCTTTTTATATGACCATATGTTCTAAAATACGTTATTTACATGCAGTTTTGAGAACTTTATCTTTTAACCAAAATCTGAGAGCGAGCAGCTTTAACATCAAATTTTCAAATTGTATTGTTAATGACAAAAAGAACGTGATGCCACAAAATTAGTAAGGTCAAAGTATTAGGTTACAGAATTATGTCCCTTTTTGTACTTAGATTTTGTCACAAAATTATTGGTTATTTTGACAAAGTGTAAGAGAGCGACACAAGTGTTCTTTTGAACACCAATCTTAGTTTATAGTTAATACATGTACTTTCCAGACGCATCAGCTGAAATGTTGATGATCATATAAATCATAAAGAAGAACATGGTTGTTGTTGTTGAAGCTTCCCTTATAATTATCAATTCAAAGTCTTGTGTGATACAGGGCACTGTCTTGCACATATATCAGTAACCACTTGAAGTATTAATTTAAAACTTTGTTGTAGTGTTCAGGGTTACTCTTGACTTAATATCTTGCTCTTTACGGTCATTCTTTGCACTTTGATAATACACAGATTCTTGTCTTTGCCTTTTACTGCCCAAACTTTTTTTTTATTGGTAAACACTGAGAAAAGTTGAGCTCGCTGTCTTATGGACAGCTCTTGTTATGCATTAAAATAAGTTATGGTAACTTAAAACAATTATAGCCTGATGTTACTTTATTATTATATCCCCGAAACGAAGTTTTAGGGGGGGGGGGGGTATATAGGAGTCACCCGGTGGTTGGTGGGTCGGTGGGCAGGCGGTCTGTTGCATTTTCTTTGTCCGGAGCATAACTTGAAAACTACTAGTTGGAATTCAATACAACTTCACATGGTCAAGCACATGGCGTTGGAATTCAATACAACTTCATACAATGGTCAAGCACAATGAGAGGAAGTTCAGTGCACAGGAACCATAACTCTATCTTGACTATTTTACAGAGATATTGCCCTTTGTTACTTTTCCTTGTCCAGAGCATAACTTGAAAACTACTGGTTTGAATTCAATACAACTTCATACAATGGTCAAACACAGTGAGAGGAAGTGCAGTGCACAGGAACCATTAGTCTATATTGACTACAGACTTATTGCCCTATGTTTTTTTCCTTGTTTGGAGCATTGGTTGGAATTCAATACAACTTCAGTAACAATGGTCAAGTACATTGAGAGGAAGTGCAGTGCACAAGAACCATTACTCTATCTGTACTCATTTAAGAGTTATTGCCCTTTGTCACTTTTCCTTGTTTGGAGCATAACTTGAAAACTACTGGTTTGAATTCAATACAACTTCATAAAGTGGTCCAGCACAATGAGAGGAAGTGCAGTGTACAAGAACCATAACTCTATCCTGACAAATTACAGAATTATTGCCAAGAACAATATCTCTATTTTAGATTTTTTGCAAGGTATTCTGTTACTATGAATTTCCTCAGGTTATAAATAGTCTTCTTTCGGGGGTATTAATAACATTTAGTGATAGGTCTAGTTTTTATGGGTATGGTCCAGATACAATGAGAGTCCTGGCACTACAGACATTACTGGTTCTTTTACAACAGAACATGCAGCCCCGGGTTAACGACTTCATCCGCAAGATAACTAATAGTATTAATGTCAGTGATGGAGCCGGAGATCAATCTGGTGAATTGTGGCTTACTAAGTCCAGTATGTTATATGATTGAATTATGGATCCAAATATAAAGATCAGTTAAAAGAAGTGTGATTTTACATTGAACATGAATATGAAGCTTGGTTTTACAGTGTGATGTCAATAATCAGTACAATTACCAGGGTAATTGATACATACACCTGGGAAATGTTAATACCATCATACCTTGAAATTAACTGATTTTGTTACAAGAGAAGAGTAGGTAAATGTGTTGATAAGAATTATAAGCTTACAACAAATGCAATACTGTACTGATTCTTTTACTGAAATATTTTGGTGGTGCAGTGGTTTACGCTCTGGAATACCAATCTGGAAGTCCCTGGTTTGAATACCGTCCAGGGCACTAGAAGTTTCAGTGTTTTATACCATATAGAGATGAACTGGTTTGAAACAGAAAGTCTCGCATGTATCGGTACAATACACCGGACACACAAATAACCAAGGGGTCTATTTGTAAAAGAGCTAGGATCTAGTACCTAGATTCCCTGTCATTTGCATCTGTCTTTTAAACCTGAATCTGAGGGGAGTCTTCGTAGTTCATGTACCCCCAGGACAGGGTTCATATAGTAATGTACAGACTCTGCCCGGGGAAAATCCTAGGGTTGACCGGTGACTTTAAAACAATCTAAATGAAGTTTAACTTTATCAGATTTTATTTATTTCCAAAATTACATTCTAACACAAGCGGCTGCTTTTCCTATATAAACAAATAGGGAAAAGCCGTATTTTAATTAACGATAAAAATTCAGCACGTTTTTCCAAGGACAATGTGCGGTAAATGTGGTGACATATGTAAACAAGTGAGTCCAATCGTATTTCGCGTTTCATGGGTACAATGAAGTTATACTACGTGTTAAATAAAGTTTGGGATAGTTTTCAAAGAAAGTCGTTTGGATGCGAAAAATACTACGCAAGCAAAGTCCTGACTATATTTTATTCAACGATAAAATACAGGGAGATATTTATTATTTCTTAATTAAAGTGAAGAATAATTTAGAACTATAAGCAACTTGCTATACGTTACTTTTTTGTTTCTGACAGTTGAAGGCCCATTGATAGCCATGAGAGGTACCGGTTTATTGCAGAAATACTTTGCATAATTCTGGTCATTCACTTAATTTCAAATTTATTTGGCATTCAAATGTTTGTAGGTTATCAGTTAAATCAGGAATGCTATATACTGGATCCCTTGTTACAGGGAATATTTGCAGTGAGTTCCAGCTAAAGCTAAGTGAGTAAGTGACTAACGCATGTGGCAATGAAGTGATTACTGGCTGAAATTATTTAGCGTTTATACTTTAGTTTTTATCATTCTTTATTACATCATAATCATAATGAATAATTTCCGCCCATCCACCAGTACAGCTCCTCAACCCCTTTTCTTAGGCCTAGCGTAACTGGTCATGATAGTACCTATTTAATTGTAACATTTTAATTTATTTAAGATTTTGATGATACTTCAAGTGTATAAAACCAAAAATTGTAGATATGAAGTGTAAACTGACTTAAAAATTAAACATTTCCGAAATTTGGAAATTTAAACATTTTTTTATTAAATATAATATACTATAGTGTGACCAGTCATTTTCTTAGTTAGAACATTTCCGAAACGATGGTCACTATTTCGACCGAATTTATTGGACGGTAAAGCCTTGAGAATAATGTAAACGAATGGTGAAAGCTTTACTGATTATGCCCTAAAATGGCGAGGAAAATATATATGCGCATGCGTAATGTCGTTATCTCGTTTCACGCGGCGCATGCGCAAATGTAAGTTCACGTTTCACGGTACGCATGCGTAGAAGGGAATTCTCGTTTAACGGTTACACGCTTAAACGATTACCGCATGGTAA
>JAFMSR010000445.1:0-10000 GCA_022818135.1 Saxidomus purpurata
TCAATGTGCTTCGTTAAATCAATCGTTGAATCAACTCTTCACGAAAGACACTGACCGTTTGTCTTTGTGACAGCGAACGGACAAATCATTCCAATCTGTCAGTATCACTTATAGTTTCAATTCAAATCGGGATAAGTATATGAAAAATCATTTTAGAATGTGTCTCTTTAGACTCGAAAATGATTAATGCGTGTTTAAGACTGCACAATGAATGAAATGAACGAAGACGCTTCTTCGAAACGTTTGTTTTATTTCTAAGTTTCAGCAATCAATGTCTCTGATAAACATCTGATAACTTATACTCACCTCACATTTTGGGTTCAAAAATCCGTTTAAACTTTTTTTTATGGAAGTTGATATCTCAACAAGAAATGAAGATGGATTTACTTATTTCAAACTTTATAAATGTTTTGAGATTCATAAGTCAAGGACACTGAACAATGTCTGTCTTATGACGAATCAACTGAGTTTAACATGGAAGTTGTTAATTAAAAAACCAATAAAGATACCTCTTTGAAAATTCATTATGTCTGTACGGTATTGTTAGTTTATACTAATGTATTTATTCTCGATTGCAAAATAAGTTAGAACAATTTATATTAATCGCTCTCGAGACAGTTCCTGATAGAATCAACCTCGAAGAGAGAGAGGCAATGTGGAATTATTTGTGTCTTGCCTAAGGATACTACCGACAAGGCGATGGTAGGGATCGAACCAGGGGCTCTTCGATCCTGAGGCGAACGCGCTTTCACTGCGCCACGGCGGCTCAACTACGGTATTGTTGAAAGATTAACTTACTGTTACCAGTTACATTTATGTTATAGAAATACTTTTAACTTTGCTATTAATTCGCTTCTAATAATATTAGTAGAACGCGCTATAATTGGTGAGCACTTCTTTTATAATTAAGTATTCAAAGCAAGTCACGAAAAACATAAAACACCCATTGAAAGATTATAAAATTGTATCTATCTTTGTTGAAAAAATTGATAAATCATATACTGAGATAATGAATATTGTAAATGAAAAAATATAAATTGAAAAATAAAATCGTTTTATTATTATTTTTTATAAGGTTTTAACCGATTTTGTATTGATTCGTCCTATTATATTCACTTAGCCATTAAAAACAACTTGGTAACATCATACCCCCACCCGCCGATATAGGTTTTCGGTTCAGGCATACCTTGTATACTGTAGTTTAGAGAATGCCGTAACAACAGCAGTTTCGATATTGATGAATTATTTGACATTCCGTAAATAAAATGGAATTAAATTTCATATATCAGATGTATATTGTCCCGGAAATTATTCTTGCCGGTACCTACACTAACGAATGAAAAAATGTAATGTGAAGTTAGCACTTTTTTGCAGAGATGTACACGTATGTGAAAAGATTCACGATAAAATACAACATAAAAATCGTTTACCGTATAGGCCTATCGTGCGTCGGGAATTGTGTATCGTGTATCGTATATGGTGCACACTGTACGATGAGTGATACGATATGATACAAATGTACAAGATATACGATTGACAAAATGCACGATGAGCGGACGCACGTTACACGAACGTTATACGTACGATATACGCAAATGGTGACAACTGTTATGTTCCGACTACTGTATCTACATACGTGTCAAATCTGTCCTTGCAGATCATTATTTATTATTCTTACATGTACATTGCAAATATGTATGGTGTTATTTCTAAAATCTATGTTCAGAAAACAATCGTTTTTATAACTGAATGACAGTTATTCCACTAATGAACAACTTAATGCAATCCATATTTCTCTATTTGTAGCCGTTTCAAATATCGTGAATACTGTCGCAGCTTCCAGTGTCTGTACAACACTTCCGCCTGTAACAGACGCTCCTGTACCCGCATATTTACCAGATGGATCATGAGACGACACATTATACAATGTATCAAAAGAAGGTAGGGATACGTGTATTTCAATCGTCGATTAGTTGACCATGAAAGTATAAATCATACTGTTTTTGTGTCGCCCTTTCGGAGAAAATACGATACATAGGGATCGCTTTGTCCGTCCGTCCGTCCGTCCGTCCGTCGGTCCGTCCGTCACACAAACTTAACGTTGGCTATAACTTTGCCATTTCTTAAGATTTCTTTATCAAACTTTCAAATTGCATTGCTTATGTCAAAAGGGTTGTGATGCCGCCAAATTTTGTAGGTCAATGTCATATTTGACAGAGTTACGCCCCTTTTTGTACTTAGATTTTGTCACGAAAACTTAATGATGGCTATAACTTTGCCATTTCTTAAGATTTCTTCACCAAACTTTCAAATTGTATTGCTTATGACATAAGCGTCATGATGCCGCCAAATTTTGTTTATCAAGGTCATATTTGACAGAGTAATGCCCCTTTTGTACTTAGATTTTGTCACAAAATTATTGGTTATTCTGACAAAGCGTAAGAGGGCGACACAAGTGTTCTACTAAACACCAATCTAGTTTAACATGCATAGTAATCAAACTGCTTTTTTAATAATAAGGGTTTGCGAAAAGTGACAGCACCAGCTATTTCATGGTAAGATTGCACTTTCTTTGAAAGTGTCCGTCTTGTCGGCATTGAAACGTTAAATTTATAATATTATAACATCGGTTTGTGAAAAATTAAAGCACAAACGATTATGTGATTTAGTTTTAAGCTATTAAAGCTGAATAGCATATGTCTTTTATATAAATGTTTAAGATGCATGTTAAGACACTTTGCTATTTTGTTCCGCCGGTCCCAAGCCAGTTATAGTATTATAAATGTGTTAATACAAGACAACTATTTTCGTTCAGAAACACAGACTGAAGCGTTTTCTATGGATATATCCAAATCTATATAAGAAAGGTATATTTGTCTATTAGGCTGTTGGCTAAGTGTATCTAGATGCACTGATCATCCGAAAACTGTAGGAACGTACAGGGATGCATACGGCGAGAAACACGAGCACGCTGCTGACAACGAAACAATGTGCTTTCAGAGGGCTGAAGTCGTGTGGCAGTATTGTGGCTCACATGCTAATGAACAAGTTGCAGCAATATATGGTCCCTCTGGTAGGTATATATTCTTTACGTTATGACAATTAATTGTTAAACTATTCAATGTGTCTATGATCGGAGTAAAACGGTTGATTGTTTTTGTCTATGCTTCATTCGGTTCGTTTAGTCAAGCGAATACATACGATTAAAATTACGCAGTTACTTTTAATTGTGACATGCCTGCTATTTGGCGTAGAATCAACATACATTTGTGGCTATTATGCTGACATTTCACAATAAATCACGGGTTTATTGGTGAAAAATTGCAACGAACCGATCTATGATCCATTTTCGGTATTGCCTACATGATTGTACGTATTTAAAAATGTTGTGTTTTTTTCTCCTTTTTAAGAACATTTTTTTTAAAATCTAGAAGAGAAGTGGCTGAATTTGTGGCATGTCATGTCGCAGGCGTTATTCCCACCATAAACTAGCTGTGTAAGATAATCGCAATCAGGCTGGAATACATGTGTATGGTCATAACATAATACAATTCAGAACGTACTTTCTTTTGCCATATTAGCCAATTTTACATGAATGCTTCGCTTAACGTCTAGAAAGTACAATGTAATACAAAGATTGTACAGTCCGACGGAAACTGTAATCGAGTTGTGCTAATAGTTGTTTTCAGTTCTAGTAACCTTTAGATATTAAGAGTAAACATTTACTAGGGAATCAATGTAATTGTTCTAAAATTTCCTTAAACAGTCTTGAAAAAGTATTTATTTGTTTCTACTGCAGTCCCGCTCCGACAGCAGTTATATTTTTCTTCTGAGGATTCGATTGGTTTTTAAATAAATAAGTAATAGATAGAGTACTGTTTGAGAGAATAATTACGTTATTTCGAGGAGGCGTACATTACTCTATCTGATTTGTATTATGGCACTTTTGCTATGTTGCGCTATTGTTACTGTGGTGTGATCTAATAGTAGATAGATTATGTTCTCTATTGTAGATAGATCACAGTTAAGAAATTATCTTTTACATTACTAGTTCCGTTACGATATTTTTGATATGAATAAAGCGTTTTGATATCAATGTGAAATGTCGTTTATCAGGAGCAACAACGCTTATTGGAGATGGATGTTATATGGCTATGTATGGATGTCCAAAACAGTGGGGACCCTCAGATGGGCATATGCTTACTACAGGAAGAATATCTAGGGATAGTTGGGCTGAACAACATCAAAACGCGACACATAATGAGGAAAAGTGTTTGTCTCGGGCACATACTGAATGGATTTGGTGTGGAGAAAGCAAAAACCACCCAGTTACATCAATATTCAGACCCACGGGTACTATGTTCATTAGAATATCTTTAACCAATGAAATACCATTCGATGTCAGAACGCCTTTTAGGGTACATAGTATGACTTGTGACAGATCATTGATAAACACCTTTTCATATATAAATGTGATGTCGTTAGGGTCATTAGCAATTTTATATAATAATCGGATCTAATATCTTCATTTTATAAATTGTGACTTTTACATATATTTATGCTTGCTTCACCTCTTTGACATACGAACCATAAAACAGTATCTGATTGCTCAAACAAACAGTCATGAGTTTAATTTAACTATGTTTATCTGCAGTTCAACCACTCGCACTGATTGCTTCATCTGTCACGTTGCCTATCTTTGTCTTTTCAAATTGCTGGTGTCATTTTGTTCTTGACACGGTACATTCCTATATAATTTCAAATAGGGAAACTTTAAGTAACACAAGTAGCTTTATAGCAACATTGAATAAATCAGTGAGTGCTTAAAGTGGTCATATGATTAAATCGATCTTACCGTAACTGTAAACAATTTTATAGGAGCTGTTCGAACAAGTGGTGCTGGTTGCTGGATCCATGTTCAACACTGCCCTAAACAGCCAGGGACTAAACCAATGTTTTATGATGCTTGGGGTGCAAGTAATCGTGGAACGGGTAACCATAACAGATATCTCCTTTTTGTTGTTAACATGCAACTTGAGTTGAAATACTATCTCACTTATAGGAATAGAAAAGTCTTGTATGCCTAGCTACACATGAATTTCACTTTGTCGTTCTTTTTATAAGATTCCGTATTTGAGCACCAGTTTGCAGTTTTGAAGTTACACCGGTTAATTTTGCTAGAATAAAACTTGTTATTTAATTGGTCCATGCAATGGTCGGACCTCATACAACACTTTTAGCTGGTAATAATTTACAAAATGTTTTGATATTCCATTGTTATAATAGTTTCTTTTCAAAGATATTGCAGATTTATAAGGATTTATATCTAGACATGTGTTGTTTTGCTATTATATTAGGAAATGATGTTGATAAGAAAATATACACGAGCCGAGTAACAGAGCATTGGAAGGTCATTCTATCTGATATATTACTTGTAATTGATATACATTACAACGTAAACATTTCAGTTCTTTCTATTGCGTCACTTTAGATACATTTGAAGTAGCATGCCTTCAGCAAGCAGTGTATTATTGGACACACTGTGGATCGGATACACGATATCCTGTAACCGCCTTCTATCGTCCAACAACTGCGAGCACGACCTACCCCTGACATATCCTGATATAAGATAATGTTATCAAACGTGAAGTTAGGAAAGAGTAAAACATATATTTCGTTCCACTTTGGTAATGTATTATCCCTGAATGTTTCGCAACTGTGCCGCATTGAGATAAATTCGGTATTGTATAATTAAGTTGTTAGATACATGTTGAAGATAAAATGAACCGATCTTCACCAACTTTACTCTTAATTAAAACTTGTACGAGATAAAAAAAACATCGGGGGTCGGCCGTTGTACAAATGTATTCTAACACTATTTTTATCTCAATTGCACGGGTGTGGCGTTTTCGCCCTTATATTAAGATAAATAACTGGAACCATTAGATAATGTCAATAATATACAATGTACATTCAAAGTTCAACTGAAACAAAAATCCTTTTGTTAACTTTATTGATCGGAAAAAGGCTTTTTTCATATAAGAGTGATGCTACATTTTATTAACCTGCATATCGTATAAAAAGAACAATATCAAATTGGTTCTGATATTGTATCAAATTTGAAAGGGCAGAGTAAAGGAGCATTCAACATGTTTGCGCCTTTCCTAGAGACAAAGAAAGTGACTAACCTGCCCGCAACTGTTTGCACAAGAGTAACCCCTTTAAACATGTACGTTTAAACAATCATGGTATCAGAAAATATGTGATATAGCTGATATATAAGATCGCCATATCTTGATGTATTTATCGCTACATCAAACGAAAGGAATACTCTGTCCGATATAGAGAGAAAAATGCATTTAATGATGTCTGTATATTCGTTAGTACGACCAAATGAGAACTGTGTCTTAATATTCCTTAATTTTATCATTATAAAGTTGACCTTGATCATTTTTAAAAGTTCAATATCTTGAAAGGTAGACGGTAAAATATGTTCATTTCTTCTTATATTGCAGTTCATATATGACTTATAAAAGTTCCATAACCAGTAGTGGTGTCCTTACTCTGAATCTTTGGTACACTCTTGTAATTTTATATGTGTTATATTATGTCTCGGGACAAAATTAGGTAAATTGTACCCCCTATTTTGTTTGCAAAATTGCATATTTTTGTTACCAGTGTTAAACTCTTAGACTTTAATACATGTTTTGTAAATCAACACTGCCTGCAATATTTTCTGAAACCTTAGAAAAAAAATCCATAAAGTGATACTTTTAAATAATGCCAGTGTTTCTAGTAGGATTGGGGCAACAAAAAAGATATATATATATATTTAATTAAACGGTTAAATGTCTTGAAATTTTGTACACTCTTGTAATTTTATATGTGTTATATTATGTCTCGGGACAAAATTAGATAAATTGTACCCCCTATTTTGTTTGCAAAATTGCATATTTTTGTTACCAGTGTTAAACTCTTAGACTTTAATACATGTTTTGTAAATCAACACTGTCTGCAATATTTTCTGAAACCTTAGAAAAAAATCCATAAAGTGATACTTTTAAATAATGCCAGTGTTTCTAGTAGGATAGGGGCAACAAAAAAGATATATATATATATTTAATTAAACGGTTAAATGTCTTGAAATTTTGTACACTAGTCATTTAACAGATGTAGATTATGACAGAAAGTAGTAAATATATCAAGGTTTGAAAAAGTGCCCAAAAGGGGTATGCTACCTTAATATCAACTTACGCTGATTACGGAAGATAATCATATTCATATGCATATCAATGAAAAGTGCGGATATTTACGGAGCGTACGGAGCTCGATATTAGAGTTAACAGTTTGATTCTCAAATTTATGATGTAATTACGATTACATCTATATTCACCTAAAATAAATTTCTTTCAAAAATATGTATAATTTACTTACAATACCGACAGGGACGTCATAAAAGGGAGACATGGATTCAGAAAGTAGATGCGGAGTTAATTGCAACCAAGCCATCTATAGCCAACAGGCCTTAAGCGCCAACAGCGCGTTGATTATCATATACCAAATTGTCAGGATAGGTCCAAGATAGGTAGAGTCACTATAGGTGTGCTCCATAATCTGTTCGTCTATGTGTCCGTCCACATTTCGTATCGAGGCTGTAACTTTTATATGGATGGACCGATTTTCAAATATTTGAATGAGTTGATGCCCATAACATAAGGGTGTGTCATTCTCCTCACCAAAGGCAGCTACTTTGAAGGTCAAGATCACAATTAAGGTGCAAAACCTGTAATGCAGGGTAATATACAAGAACGCCGTATCTGTGCTGCAACTTCAGCATGCGACTGATTTTGAAATAACGTTTATACCACAGAAGTGTCATGCAAAGCACCCTAGTTGCTACCTTTAAGATAAGCTGGACTAGAAATTGATGGTTATGTTCTGGTATTGTATGACTGGGCTGTAACGTCTACACCCGTAGACAAATTTGAAATAACTTCTCAAGTTTGTTTCCGTACATTGTCTGCTAAAGTTCAAGGTCAAATTTCAGGATCAAAGGTCATAAGACTACACCTAAACCCCTTAAAGTTTTTTTACACTTGGCCCGAATGTTGACTTCATGACTACAAAATCAAATACCCATGTTTCAACCAAAGCTGTAATGTCTCCGTTTCTTCCATAAATTGTAAAATGAAAAGGAGTGAAAATCTCCCTTGTTATAAGCATAAATGCAAACAAACTATGAGCAATAAATATATTTGACACAGAGTAATTTTGCTGCAATATGTAATTTTGCAAACAACTGTGATGACCCTCCTTTGCGGGGGAAGCTCGATTTCAAATGATCCTCTGAATTGACTTAGTTCGTGGGCTTTCAATTTATTTATTAGGATGACCGACACCACTGACCATTTAAAAGACTGGTCATAAGTTTTTTACACCCAGAGTTCAAGGACCGAGTGCATCAAATAATTCCCTTGTTCAAATTGTACTGTGTTGCCAGGGTAAATGGCTTGAGTTCTGGGTTCAAGTTCAGTAATTTCTTATCTCCCTTTCCTACATTAACTATTCTGTTGAAGTAAGCCAACACCATTTGTTTTCATACATTTATTTTACCTCAGCAACTAGTTCAATATATACAATGTAACATAACACGGCTGATTTGTTTTTCCTTTGTGATGAATATTCAAAAATAAATCACAACTTCTCTAGTTAAATGGATAGTGATGATACTGAGAGTGACAATTTGGAAGTAAAAACGAACAGGCGATATATCTGGTGAACAGTTAAAGGAGGTTCAGAGCAAGAAACGTGCAAGAAGGTAAACGGCTGGGGCATCGGTTTAATATATTGAGCATGTACCCCCACCAGTATTTCAAACACAGATCTCAAAGGACATGGGAATTATTGAACAATTATCAGCAGATAAAAAACTGAACTTCATCATTGAAAATATGATTATGTTAAGTCTATTGAAATACCGAGTCGATAACATTGAATCAACAGTGTTCTGAAATGTGCGAATCATAAGGTCACGGACAATAGAATGAAACTCCTTCAATATAAACCGATTGACATTGAGGCCTGGAGCCGGCAGGTAAATCTCATTGTTTCGGGTGTAGCAGACTGTGTCAACTGTGTCCAACTTATCACTGCTATTTCATATGGATTCTGGTACGTTTGTGCTAGTTAGAGCTTTTCTGTTAGGCAGAGTTATCAGGCCTCTGCACCACATCTAAACCCTACAGTCAAACGGAAGCCCAGAAACCTTCTACGCCATTTTGCCAGAGTGTTGAGGTTGATGTTCTTATGGAAAATGCCTACAAACTCAGAGGCACTGACATAAGCTTTTCGCGCGACTTCCCTTAAGAAAAAGCTAAAGCTGAGAAGACTTTGTGCCCGGATTTCAAGGAGGCCCGTAAGACCTTTGGTAGCAAAAACCTCCAAATAATTCATCATGCAGCACTTGTGGTAAATACACGTACATGTATCACATGAAAATTATATATTTTCCAGCTGGCTCCAGATTAAGCAGGGTTCAAGATATACTGATGTAACCAATTGAGTTTTTGATACTATCAAGAAAAATTAGGTGTCAAATACCAGTGTCAATAGTAATGGTGCATCTTCAGAGCCTACTTCAGAGCCGTGTGAACCCGCTCAAATTGAGCAGTGCAAGGATCTTAACCCTGTGCAAGACAACCTTACTCAGCAGTTTTACAAAGTTCTCGCGAGCAGTCGACTCGCGGTGCTGACGGAAATACAAAGTAGGACAGACCGGGGATTTTTGAATTGCGCACACATCAATGCAGTTCACAAAATGATACTTACATGTACCCAGTGCAACTCGGAGATAATCAACTTCTATTGTTGGCTTATTACTGCTTTCAATGTAATATGTGCTAACAAATTTAAGGTTAACAAATTATGGTTTATTCTTACCAATAGAAACAAACACATTTGATGAAAATTGAAAAAGCTAATAGATTTTAAATCCTCTGTT